>JAGVSQ010005907.1:0-13283 GCA_022683975.1 Rhyacophila evoluta
CACTAACAGTGATCTCACATATGGAAGTTTACCAGTTTTAAATAATTTAGAATTGTTTATATAGTTTAACATTCCGGTGAATTATCTTTCATATCAAATTCTGCGACTCTTGCTTATCACGCTCGTCCCTTACTAATAAGAATGACTAATTTGTGGATACACAATAGTATGTTTATTGTATTATATTAATATTTATGATAAAAATAATTGTAAAATGAACTAATCATTACTCACTTTATTCAATACTAATTATTATTATTATACATTAAACTAATATCCTGTCACTGCAAACACAAACAAATAATTGAGCGCCTGCAATTAAATTGATTTTATGTTCAACTTTATGGTTATTCGAGTGAGTATTTAACTTCTGATACTATTTCAAAATATACAACAGAAATAGAGAGTCGCCTTCTAACAAAAAATATAGAAAAAAGAAGGCAAGCAGTCCGCTCTACATATGGTGTAAACGAATTTCCGCAACATATCACACATTATTTTTACGGGAATTGTTTGTTAGCCTACCGTTTAATCTAAGAAGCATTTAGTTACATTTTAAATTTATTTTAAATTTTTATGCTGCTAAATAGTTTAAGCCGGTGAGCATGCTCGTTTGTAAAATTGGCCTTCTGAGGTGCAAATAAATATTAATATACTATTAAACAAATGTAAAAAGGATATTTCACTTTGTTACCGATTGGTCTTAAAGGTTAATTATAATATGAAAAACCACGATATTTTAATACGTGTATACTTGAATAAGGAATAATAGATGAAACGAAAAAGTCTGAAGAGCTTTTTTACGTTTCAGCAATTTAAGAATGGCGAAAGTTTAAAAGTGTAAGATCTTTTGGTTGAATTAATATACTCATTATCTGAAAAGGTTTTCGACTTTGCACTGATTAAAGTCGAGTCAAAGTTCATTTTGAACAATTATCCTGTAGAATGAAAAGTACCTTTATCTATTTCAGCACTATCATGAAAGTTGAAGAACTCGCTGTTCGGTCGCCGAAGCAAAGAAACATTTTAAGTCATTTTTTAGCAAAAGAAAAAGAATAAAAAAATTACACAAGAGTGAAAGCTAACGAACTTCCAAATTGATTATTTTTATATCTTTTTGACCAAATAAACAATCCTCCAAAAAGTCCATGGATTATTATATGTTGGAAACTTATTTGTAACATATTAAATTTAAAAATAAGGAATATTTTTACTGTACTATAATATAAAAATATTCCTGATCAAAATTTTAATTAATGATTTTATTTAGTGAAATTGTAATTTTTTTATAGATTTTGATAGATGCGGAATAGAACCCGCATTCTCCAGATTACTAGGCGCGTACACTACCAAATACGCTACTGGGAAGACAAAATAATTCGGTAATATATTTTCACCCAGGTAGCGTAGAGGTTACTGTGCGCTCTTAGCATCCGGGGAGTGCGGGCTTTATTCCTACACCTACCGGATTTTTAAAAACATCCAAAAAAGCAAGACTGGATGCTCATTGGGTTGAGGAATTGTCTGAGAAACAATTTTCTTAAAAAAATAATCTGTTAAGGCATGTATTCTATGACACTCCAAACGTCTAATTTTAATTTTATTTTGTAAAAGATGTTATTCGGAGATATTAAAAATCACCGATATTGATATGATTGTATTTGGCTTATTACAAATTAAAAACGAAAAAAGTTTGGCATTAAAATATGTATAAAGTTTTTAAAAATATTGTTTTTAGCGAAAGGTTCGTAACAAACTCAGAACTTGTTCAGTTTAAGCTGATACCTCGCTGAAAACCTATTTGTAGTAAGCTTAAAATAATAGTATGGGTATACAATAATCTGTTTACGTAATGTTTCGTAAATAATCAGCGTGGAGCTTTTAGTGTGATCGCAAACTTTCAGTATACGTAAGCTCGATAGAAAGCTTAACGTTCCAACGGCCGCTAGTAAATATGTCATTTTTCGCCTACGATTTTCAAATATCCTATTACAATTTTTCAATTATAAATAACTACAAGTGAGATTTGCCACTGTATGTCGCAATATAGAGCCAATTAAAGAGATAATTGAAATTCTCTTTGTATATAAATTTATATAATTCGGCTTGCAATTAATCATTTATACATAGGATTTTCATGTATTGATAATGTATGTGTACAGCAAAAAAATTTATCAAAATAAGTTTAGCAAATACGGAGATTCATACTATACTACATTTTAAAGTGATCATCTTTAATCTATTGAGATCCAGATGCTCCACGTTGGGAGTGGACGTCATTTAGGATACTAATAAAATGATTATTTGTTTAATAAAAGTATATAATTTAAAAAGGGGTTAAGTAAAAGTATATAATTTAGAAGAGAAGGGGGTATAATTTTAATTATTTTTTTCTCTTAAAGTATATATATAATATATATACGAGTATATATATATAATATCAACATTGATTAGTAACAGCTATGATATGATTTTGTCTCACCGGTAGCGAAGTTAAGCGTGCGCATCTAGCATTCCGGGGAATGCAGGTTCAAATCTACATCTGTCGGATTTTTAAAATCCGAGAATGCAGGACTGGTTGCCCATTGCGTCGAGTAATTGTCTGAAAAACTATTCTCGTAAAAAATAATCTGTCAAGTCGTCTTTACATTGCGGATATCCATTTACTCCTCTTTCAGAGTGGATATCTTCACACTATTAAATCCATATGCTACACGTTGGGAGCGAACATGGTATAAATAAAAAAATATGATATGATTATATCATAATGTAGTTTTTTACGTCACCATAATCATGTTGGTTTGCAATATAAAAAAGCTCATCTGTTTCTAAAATAGTTATCGTACGTAATTAGTATTTAAATAGAATACGTTATTCTACCAGCCAATTAAATGGATTTATTTACATAATTTTTCATTTTGAACCATGTAATAATAAAGAAAACGGTGTTTCTTTGTTTTGATTTATTCAAATAGTATAAAATCGAAGCGGTTTTGGTAGCACTGTGTAATACAGTTGGAAAACTTTCGGCTCAGGCGATTTGACCTGTGACATGGCGTATCGCGTCCATAATTCGGCACAATTAATTAGCCATGTTTACGGAATGGATGAGTACCCCGAATGTTTGCAGCATTTTGCAGTGCAGCGTCGTTTTCACGACACGCTGTCATTAACATTTCCGGGATTACCCGCGATCCGGCTTAGAGTAATTCCCGCCGAAAACCTACATTTGCAGCAAGTGTGCGAATATATGGATGATGTACCTACCGATAAATGATAATAAATGCATATAAATATACAACAATGCCATCGATTCAAACTTTAATTCGTAAACCTAGCCCAGAATTTGTATAAATATAATTCTTACATAGTACAAAACACATTTATTCTTTAGTTACAGGCTTCGTTAAATAAATATAATATCTATAAAAAATGATGTCTCTTAGAAAGAAAAGAAAAAATTTTGTGCCCTGAATATTTCTTCAATTTAAGTATTTTTACATAACTTTGAGTATTTTGATAATGAATCACAACATTTCAACTGTCGACAACTTATGATGTGAGCTGATGATGTGAAATATCATTTTTCTTTTTCCACATGTTCATTTAAATTTTGTGGAATTGTAGATCAATTATAAAATAATCATGTGTGTTTAGTGTAACTAGAAAATTATGATGTTTGTAGAAAATTAAAATCAATTGCAAATGTAACCAAACCTAAGTTCTAATATATTTGTGACCAGAAATTTTTCTTTAGGTGTATCTCACCTATGTATACAATTAATATCTAGTCTTCTAAAGAAGAGGATTCGAAACTTTCGAGTCGCAGCGCCTTTTTTGAATTCAAATTTTCTTATGGCACGCTACCTCAAGTCTCGTTCTATTTTATGATATCCAATTTCGTACATTCGTTCAGAATTTTGTAGTTACTTAAGTCTTGTACCATCTTAAAATTTCTACTAACTCGTGTAAAGTGAGTTCGGAATTCGAAATTCAAAAAAAAAAAAAATGCAAATTCCGAATTTAAAATTTCGTTTTGTAATCCCTAGTTGTACTTTCTATGGTTTCTCGTTTTTTTATCACAACATATTTTGCGGCGCCCCTGTAACGACGCCACGGCCCAATAATTAATTCAATCCTATTATTACGCGAGTAAATTTTTCTTCAAAAAGAGGGCGATAAGCCAAAAAGATAGCCTAATTCTAGGTAATAAATATCGATTCATATGGAAGTTTATAAAGTTATTGATTAGAAGAGAAATAATTTCCATCAAGCTCCGTTACTAAGCGGTATTAACCTCATTAATACAGAGGGATTGATTTTACCAATTAATTTTTTTTATACCACATTGCTATATCTAGATAAAAAATAACCACGTGAGTCGAAATTGTGAATTTATGTAGCTGTGTAATACTATATAATATGTTTTATGTATAATATATTTAAATGTAAGACACTGGAATTTAACGAGTCGAGCAATTGATATCATCTATATATTTTAATTTTAAATGTCCAGATAATTTGTGATGATGAATTATGTAATCAGTAAAAATAAGGCAGGTATTTTTTTTATTAAAATAATGTCTTGAAATATATTTTAATTAAAAAATAATATTGGCTACAAACAAAAGCTGCTAAAACACCCCAAGGAATCCTAAATAATTAATTGAAATTCGCAAAATAATACGTCCAGTATTAAAAGAGTATTACGATTAATTATTTATATTTGATAAGGGTTAGATATATTTATAGAAAGTGTCTGCGAGGCATGTTTGCGCCAAAATTAAAAAAAAACCTCTAAACTGTCAGATGCCTTAATTAAAATGGACTCAGCTTGTGTCACTTCGACCTTTTTTAAGGACGGATAATTCTATGTCTAGAAATGGTGCAGTGCAAATATGTAAATTATTCTTGAATTATTCATACGTAAGTGAGCTCACAAAAAATGTGTATTGTCGCAGAAGTAGGATTTCACATATTATAATTAATAGGATTTTCCCCGAATACCGGCGGAATTAACATCGCTGGATGCAAGTGTGGATGAGGCTTTAGCGAATTTCACAAGTTGCAAATAATGATTCAGCTTATTAGAAAGATGCTTTAGAGAATTTAAAATGCTAAGATATTCAATTATACATGATACACAAATATAAAGTACACACAACACAGTAATATATATTTTTTGTATTGGTTTTAGTTTAATAACAATAAATTGTAATATTCATTTTTATTTATAAGTAGTATTTCAAACATTTGTAGAATGTAATATCCACGCCACAGTCACAAACAAAATAACACATCCATGCCTTTGTAATATGCTCAAAACAGCTGGTTTAAAATTCAATAAAATAAAATTATCAAATGTAATTTTATAATTCGAGAATATTGCACATTTTTTTAAAAATTTGCCTCCTCGATAGCGTGGAAATTAGTGTGAGTGTCTGGCGTCCCTGGGAATCTGCTGGATTTTTTAAATACTGAACATACAAGACTGGATAACCATTAAGTTCAGTCTGAAAACCAATTGAAGAATAATCAGTCAAGACATATCTTGACGTTGCACCTTTATTATAATATATATACACATTAAGAGTGGAGATACTGTATTTATATGAAAAATACACTTTGTATTTATATGTCAGTTTATTGTGTGAAGCTTCCAATATAATCGACGTAGAGATAAAAAGTATTATTTCATCAATGTGCTAAAATATATTTTTTTTGCAAATCATCTAGCGAATACAAAAAAATTTCAAATTTTTGTCCTTTTTAATTTACATATACAAATTACAAAATAAAAATATTACAGACAAATTAGAATTTATTTTTAGTGAACGTCAACGAATGTGTTGTGCGGGAGCTTTTTTATTTTATTTTTTATGTATGGGAAATATTACAAATTATTAGTATAATACATTCATAATAATACAATGCTTAATAATAATAATAGAAAGTTTGAGTATTTTAAATCATATTGAAAAGATATGATGTATGCGAAACGAAGTAAATATTGTAAAATTGGATAGTAAATAAAAGAAAGAATAATAAATACCAATATCCGAGGCAATATCATTAAGAACCACAAATGCTCTCCGTATTTGCATGACTACTGGTAGGTTAGCTCTACATTTAGGAAGAAAAAACCGTTGACGTTTTTGAATTCTCAAGTAGTTTTTAGGGAAACACATACCAATATTAAAGATAGAGTTTCTTTGTTAAAAAAAATATATTCTAGTAGCGTGGTTGGTAGCGTGCGCGCCTAACGATCCGAGGAACGTGGGTTTGAATCCCCCCTGTTGGATTTTTAAAATCCGAAAAAGCAAGACTGGATGCCCATTGGGTTGAGTAATTGTCTGAGTGGATATGCTGATCTTTCGGAGTGGATAACTTCACACTATGTAGATCCACATGGTATAAAACATAAATAAATATTAAAAGCTTTGTCATATCTCGTCGCGTTGATAATATCACGTAAATGAATTTAATACAGGTAAAGTGTGAATGTCAGAGTCGCTTGCCCGGCTCGCAATCCTGCGTCCTTCTTTTCGAGATATTTTAATTAGTCTGCAAGCTGTATTGTATATGCAAATGGAATCCTTGTCGTCTCGCAGAAGATAACGGTCTAATTAACTTAAGCTTCCTGGCCACTCTGAAAATATTTTCGCCATGAATCTTTTAAAAAAGGATTCTCATAAAATGCGCTATTAGCATAATTATGTTTGTTACATTAATTTTCATATTTTTAGTATACCTGTAATTAATTAGATAGTTAAAAATTATTGATAACTCGATACTGTATTCTATATTTCAATATTTCACAATATTACAACTAGTCGTGAAATTGTTCAGTGCGGCATTTTTATCGATTACTCACTTTTATCGGTTTCCGGAAAGATTATTTTTTTACTTATATACAGAGACACGTATTTGCAGTATTTTGCGATAGATGCTAAGATTTGGTATATGTTCTAATAAATAGATGATAATAAATATAATACAAATAATAATAACCAAAAATAAATGTAAAATTCGATTTTTTTAAAGAAATGTTGCTAGAAAGCAAAAAAAAAAAGAATGTCGGACGTATTTCGAAAAAGAATAACGCATGTAAATATAAATTAAAATATATTTGTATGAAAGTCATACAAATTAAAAGCATATTTACATAAAATTAAAATAAAAATTTTATGAGAGAATTAAATGCGATAAAAAAACTTCTAAATCAGCCAGCAAAATAAAGAAAAAATATAATTTAAAAAACCATGAAGAAACACTCATCAATCATGATAATAATAATGAAGTTATGAAAGCGTTTTCTTCAAAAGAATATCATTAAAATGTCTGGAAATTACATCTTTATTAATCAAAACATCTCATTAATATTGGTGAAAAGTTAGATTTAAAAAAGTTGATAAAGGTTTCATTATATAAAAAAATCTAATGAAAGTCGTTAAAAACATTGATTAAGACCTTTTCAGGGAGCTTTCGCTGAAAGTTCTTATGTTTTCATGAATACGTCGTTAAAAATATTCATTGTATGTACCTACGTATTGAAAAGAAAATGATTGGATGCAAAAAATAACACCACTTTAGGGTGAATGCTTTATGCGCGCATATTTTTTATATGAATAATATTAAATGAAAAAAATAGCAGAATTTAAAGTGAATTCATATACATCAATGGGTGAGTATTAAAGTGACAATGAATTTATTTATTTAGATTATATCAACTACTGTTTTAATAATAGAGTAATTAATAGCTTAGGAGGTATTTATTCGTTATTAAAATATATTTTATTCACTCGGTTACAATTTTAGTTCAAAACTTTGACGAAAAAACTATTTTAATCTCTTGTTGATTATCTATGATTTAAAAAAATAAACGAACAAGTGTTTTCTGTTCTATAATTTAGATTGTATTACACGGCCGTTAAGTTTGCCTTGAACTGTTATAATAATATTGTGTTTTTATAATTAACTTGTTAATATTGGTTCCTTGCAATTTTGACCCTTTGATACATCGTTTGGAATAAATTATTGTGATAGATAGACACATATATTTTCTGTTTTATAGTAAAGTATTGATTTTTTTATTTTTTACCATGAATGTAATTTTATAAAAATTCCACACTAATACCGTTAGATTATTTTAGTTTACGGAGGGTATTTTAGTTATTTTGAACTAGCTACAAGTGTGCTACAAGGAAAACTTTATGTGAGAAAAACAATATACGATATCAACAAAATGTTGACGGTACTTTCATAATTAAAATGAAAAACGTTCCAAACGAAAGAGGTGAGAAGTGAATTAATAGCTGGAAGCTTGGAAGGATTATTTTGTGAGAACAAAGGTAAACCGATAATCTCCATTTATTATAAGGGACGTCGGTAATAACTTAAGCTGGGTTAGGCTTTTGCGGGGGGACGATCCTTTAGGGTCAGATGGCCGGCGACTGATGTCAAAAGTCACCCTTAAATTATTCAGATTTACTTTCATACGAAAAGTTTTCATCAAAATTCTAAGGTTTCAAATAAAATCCATGTTTTTTTCATCACCAAAGACGATTGCTGAATGAAAATATCTCAATGTTTCATTATATTTTTCTTTTTTTTTAAATATTTAATATCTTCTACCACGTATGCTGGACATAATGAGTGAGTTCACTTACATCAATAATTAAAACCATCTAAAACACACGTTGATTACACAATACTCATAGTATAGTATACAGTATATATAGCCATATCCAACCTGTTATTTGCAATGCCAATGGAGAAAACAATGGACATATTCAACGAAATCACATCGGTTATTAACATTTTCCACCTGAGTATCGTCTAAATTATTGAAAACGGATGCGTGTAATGAATCTAAAAATTATGATGGTATTTTTTTATAACGTAACGAAATATGTATCGAAAAGATAATAAGGATCAAGAGTCCACTCAGGACTACGTGAGCAAAGTTAAGCGTCTCAATCGTAATGTCCTAGTCTTCAAGCTTTATCGTAACTATCTCTAAAAGCTCTTTCAATAACATCGTCGTAGATAATATAACATATTATATATATTCATAACTTAATATACCTCAATGTGCGGGGCTTTATTTATATTCGGGAGTTTCTTGTGCATTTGAGTGGCTCTCTACTGATTGTATCCGTCCATCCTGTCTTTACATCTGGTCTTTATCAGGCGTGTTTCAAAGCTCCGATATCGAGAAGCTGTCCACTCTATTCGAAAGGTATATCCCGGGAGTTAATAGAAATAAGAAATATTGATACAAATAATATAAATTAAATAAAAGACTAAGGTTGCCACACACAAGTGTGCTGAAGTTAAATATGTTTTTTAAGAATCTTAGGTGGCTAAGTCGTAATTTGAAAAATTAATTCTGCTCGCCATATGACGCTACAAATCTTTTAAACACAATAAAATTTATCCTTATAACAACAACGTTGAATAGCTTGGTAGGTCCAACAGCTGATTAGACCAGCTTGATTAATTCTTCCCTTCCATTCACATCATTTGACAATATAGTTTGAGATTAGAACCCTCTTGTGGACAACCATAAAGAAATGTTGGCTATTTGATAAGGCAACCATGACACTTGGCGGCAAAACTACGATAGCCTGTAATAATTTGACCATTGAAGTAATTTAGAATCAGCTTGGTGATCTCCATACATCACTTAATTTATTGATAAAAGGTACGTGCATGTTGTAAACGGGATAATTGTTCCTTTACCGATATAGTTTTGATTGAATTGAGTCTCAGCATTCACAGTTAATATAATTTAATTTAATATCACCCGCGTCATATAAATTAAACAACACGCCTAAGTAATAATATAGTGTACTTTGTAACTTTATAATAACGGTTTATTTATATATCAATATGTTCGAGTCGTAAATGTCGCTTGAATTTAATAACACTGCACCATATGAATCAGACTAACGAAAGCAATTATATTTACTTTGTTGCCTGTCAATAGTAATTCTGCTGTGCGCACGTTGGAGAAAAACAAAGAACTGCTATAAATTCGACTTTCCCGCCTATAGTTAAATGAATTATACATATTGTTCAGAGTAGTAGTGATGTCATTGAGCGAGTTTGAAACGGTTCGCTCAAACCGGTTGACAGAATGAACCGAATGTGCAATACATCCCCACCGTGAGTTCTTGAATGTCTTAAAATAGGATAAATTTCATATATCACTAAACATAATGTTAAAAAAAGTCACTTTTCAACAATTTTGTAAATTTCATATAAAATATACTTATAATTTAATAAATTAATAGAATCAATGAAAATTCATACGAGTATATAAAATATTATCCACGGTAAGAAAATGTAAAAAAAAACACAAATACTTGTGGCAATATGTGATGTTTGAAATTTATAAATAATATTACTAATTTTGTATTTTTTATCCTTGCAACATTTTGTCGCAGTATTTTTTCTTGGCCGTGTTCTACAAAATGAAAAAGTACAGCTAATTTAAGAAATTAATTTACAATATCTTCTTCTATTATCCAAACTTTTAATTAAAATAGCTTAAGTAGTTGTGATTGAGATGTAAGCGATGTTTTACCAGGTTTTTACATATATCTATGTTATAATATATCACCAAACCATCGACCGGAACTAAGGAAATCGGTTAATAAAATATGATATATGCAATAAAAGTATCTGTCATTTGAAGTAGTTTGAGCAATTGATTGATAAAGAACCAGTTATCTTGAAGAAAAAGCGGTAAATTTTAATTATTACAATAAGAAAATCTATGTGCTTCATTTTTCAGAGGACAAAAAATACAAAAAAATCTTAGGTTATGATGATTCCACATTATACGATTTTATATTTCAATATATTATGAAAAAAAAATATTATCCATATTTGGCATTTCTCCAAAAAAAGAAATTTATTAAAAGTATGTATATGTTATAAAGAAACCTGAAGTAATACATCAGTACGTAGATAAACATGGAGATAAACAAAAAATTAATTTAATTTCACGCGTTCGAATATTTGTTTAGTCTTTCGTTGTTTATCTTTATGAACACAAATAAAAGAAAATAAAATGTTTTAACTCAACTTTTAGATACATAAATCCGATATATAAATTAGTTTATTTCGGCAAGGATCTGAAACAGGTAGTGGAATCATCATATTCATTATCTGATGCCTCAATTATGATGTAAATACTAAAAATTTAATGAAAATACGAAAAAAATCGGTGAAGTTGAAAATTGTTGGCAGTTTGCTATTACTTTTAGGGAATATATATTATAGAACTAAGATAAGTAAAATCCAAAGACAAGAAAAGTTTTTTTATATTTGTTATTATTATATTAAAATTACATAAAATAGTATGCGAACAGAAGTTCGTATAGAATGTGTATCGTCGTCCTGGTTGATAGTTATTTACTGGAGCAACACTTGCTAACTTCAGACCCGACGCAATAATTTACCAACAGCCTCCGGGTAATTGCTATATAATATTAATGTTTTCCGGGGAAATCTCTTTTCCGTACGGCTCCGTGAGTTGCCACACCTGGGAGCCCCTAATTACGTACATCGCGGCAGAACTGAATTCATTATCGAAACGGGGCTTTTTCCTTCGGTAAATACGTTGAATTATCGGAAAACTTTACTCCCGGCGAACTGAAATGTGGCCGCCTCAACGTTTTTGTTGTTTTAGCGCGGCAATTCGAATTTCGAAAAGTCGGTGCCGAGTAATGGCTGCCCGCCGGAAATAAATAAGTTAAAGCTAATAATCGCGCCAATTATTTAAGTTTGGAACGATAATCTTTTGTTTATATTTAGTACAGATTTGCTCAGAAAATTTTTCCATGAAGACTTTGTTAATAACTTCAAATTAGTTGGTTAATTAGTTTATTTGAATACTGTACACATACATATTGAAAATAACTTATTTATGAAATGTAATAAATATTAGGTCGTCTTATAAACAATGTAGTATTCTTAGTTTAATAACAGGATCAAATTCACCTTTGAATCCCAGTTTTGGAAACTAACATTTTGACTTTTTTGAAACATCGTGAAACAAGTAGATTTAAATCTATAACCTTCGATATTGTGCGTCTTAAGTGCACTCATTTACTGATTCAGCTGCTAGGATGGTATTTTTTTCTTGTGTTTAGATTAAAAAAAAAAAAATCCAAAGCTGGATACTCAATGGGTTGAGCAGTTGGTCAATAAATCATTATGTTTTCATATCGTGGAGATCCATATATTTCTTGAATGGAAATTCCCGTACTGTAGACATCTTTTTGATTACTTAAATAATAATGTATACAACGGCCTAAAAGAATGTATTGAACTAATAATATTGTATCTTTACAATTAACGTCTTGTGCTAAAGAAAATAAATACTGGTTTCTCGCAATTGATGATGTTTACTTTTCGAATCTTTTCATACACTATCACCGACCCATCCTGGTTTAAATATAGTTTAAATTTAAAAGAAGAAGAAATGATAAAAGATTTTATAATATCAAACGTAAAAAAAATATAAAAGCGTAACCCACACAGAGAAAAAATTTACAGGAGGCACGAAAACGTATATTTAATGATTTTTTCAAAATATAAACATAGACACAATCCTTAAATGTATTAAAACTAAAACTGGTATTTTAATTACTCAATGATATTAATTTTAGTTATTTAAGAAAAATCAGTAAAATTGATGTGGTGAAAGTCCTTTTTCCTGGTTACAAATTTTACACACTATCGTTTTTTCAAACTTAAAAGCTAAGATTAGATATTATTTCGGCGTTGGCAGTTCTTTTCAGTCCTTTTTATAAAACGTGTATTATGTTGTCTACATAGTAATTGTCAAAAAAAACTAATCTAAAAAAACTGAAGGTTTTGCCTTTATAATTATTATGTAAATTATAACGCTGCATTTTGTAATGGTTCTTATTTTAAAAGAAAACGCGCACAAATATAGCCTTTTTATTTTTACACAAAAGCTTCAAGGGTTTAAGTTAGGATATTCTTTTAGTTTTAATATGTTTCTCTGTTCTGGCATTTGTTTTCTTATTGTGGCAATACAATTACGAAATCTAGCACACAGCGCGAGAATAACAGACAATATGGGTTGCTTTTGCGGCCGCGCTGAGAGAAAGAGCGTTTCAGACATGCAGAAATGAGGAAACCCAGTTTTTAAGGTAAGCCGTCAGTCGACCACGTTGTAGAATTAAGCGATTGACAACCATTTGAAATAAAAAAAATTATAATAATAAAAAAATGAATAACAG
>JAGVSQ010005909.1:0-17050 GCA_022683975.1 Rhyacophila evoluta
TCACACAACGAGCAAGATTCTGGAACGAATTATGCTCGTTATGAGAGGTTCCACTATATATATATTTACCATAATTGCTCCGAATATAGAGCATATAGAATTACACAGCGTGAAGATATCCGTGAGGTATATACATGTGAAGATGTCTTGACAAATTATTTTTCAGGAAAATTGGTGGTCAGATAATTGCTAAATGATTAAATTGATAATTACTCAATCTGGGCATCCAGTCCTGCATTTTCAGATTTTTAAAAATCTGGTAGATGATGCAAGATGTTTTTGTATTAAATGTGCTATTTATAATGTTAAAATAAAAAAATGATGATGATTCAAGAAATCCACTAACAAAATACATTTTTAAAATTACTTTTTTTACAATGTTTACTCCAAAAGTTAATGGTGTGAAGATGTCCACTCGAGAAATTGAACATATGGATTTCCGCAATGTGAAGACATATTTTTGGATATTCAATTTAGTAGAATTGGTTATCAAACAATTCCTCAACTCATTGGGCATCCAGATCTGCATCTTTGGATTTTTAAAAATCCAGCAACTATGGGATTCAAAGCTGCAACCTCTTGTACTAAAGTACCCAAGGAATAAATATAATATATTAGGAAGTAATATATCTTATCACCATTACTTAGACATAAAAAATTATGAATAGAGAATGTGAATTCCATCGATAATCTAATGAATATATACTACTTACGATTTCATTAATTGTTGCCAAGTCATTTAACAACATGACCATGTGTTCTGTATCCTTCTCTTCTAATTGATTTACATTAATACGTGAATCTTCCAAATATTTTAAAGCTTCTGTGTATTTTTTGTCGTCCATTAACAAACGCGAGTACCTAAAAACCAAACAAAACTGATTTACAAATAGGTCTAAGAATATCACTACAGCGTTCACTTACACCTCTGTAGACAAAAGTATTACGCCAAATTCAGTATCAGTGAATAAGAATCAGCGACACAAGTTATGCTCCACATTTCAACAAGACTGACTGCGCGAAGTGCCTACCTTTTACATCTGGGCCATCAGGTAGACAATTTGAATAAGGCCGTAAAAAATTTTAAAAATAATAATTTCCAATTCTAAATTATTTAAAATCAATTTCCATCAAGCACCATCAGTCAAAAATATTAATGAATAATTTCCATATTAGCCATAGAATAATCCATCATGGATTTTAACAATGTATAATATTTATGAAAATATTTGTACATGATTAGTTCTTATTGTTTGAAGACAGAATATAAATTTATTATATTATTATTATAATATACAGATCCATAGAAACAATCTTTCAAGTATGACATACTGCACACCAATACAAATCGAACAATATTGATTCTTAACATACCAGTCTTTTGCTTGGATAAGTAACATGAGATTATCTTGTGAGAATTGGCCCTCGGCAGCTTTCTCTAATTTTTCTATGCTCCATCTAAAACCCACAGCAGCTTTTTCTTTATCTCCCTTTAGATGACATATCCTTGCTAGTTTAATACTAATATGTATATTCTAAAAACAGATCAGATACAGTTAAAACTAATATGCTAATAATTATTGAAATATAATACTATACACATGACAACATTCTCAATGATAGACTAATTGGCATATATTGGTATTAAAGGTTCTGGCATACTAGACGTGATATGTCACAAACAGCAATCTAACTGTATGCATCATTCCCCGATACACAAGCAAAAAATTCCAGGTAGACAGCCATGATGCAATCAGTCACCTGTATATAGTGGGATGATGCACATAGCTAGATCGCTTCCCATGGTAACAGATCGCGTCCAGTAAGTCCGAGCCTCTGGACAGTTTAATTGTGTTTACAGTCTAGTCTTGATGGAAAGTGACTGTTAACATTTTTTATGTAAAAAATCTTTCTTGCACCATCCCTCCTCAAATCGTCTACTTTATTATTCATAATCTACAGTAAAAAGCAGCTATTTTATATTTTTTTCTTTTTATAAATTTTATTTCAACATCAAGACGGATTCCAAATACGTATATATTTTGTTTAATTTGTAATTATATCGTATTTTACCTTAATACTATCTTGGTCACTGCCATTTGCAATAAGTCGCTGCATAACAGAAATGAATAATTTCTCAGCTTTGTTTAATTCCCCCCGCTGAAGGGCAAGATTTGCCATAACATCATAAACATATGTGATACCAAGTTCATTCTGTGTTTGCTGTGCTATACGTAGTGCCAAATGTAACATTTGTTCAGCCTGAAAATTATGGAATCGATTGAATTGATATGAATCCATATTATTATCCGAAAAAATTATGACACTAAAAAAATCAATAAAAGAACAATCTCAGAGGATGGTTCAGTTGCAGAACAATGTCACAATTCAAAAAACATGCATCAAAAAATAGTGTTACAATCATGTCTCATATCCTGTTTCTTTGATCTTTTACTTTATGTATGAAGCGTATGGCCACTACATATTTCTAATATAAAGTCAAACGACTTCACTCATGGTTTTCAATACAAGTATCTGTTTCCAAGACTCAGGATATGATTTCTCAGAGTCTTCATCAGGTAACATGAATTGTTACTGTGTAGCAGCACCAGTGATAGTGAATAGCAAACTCCTTTCGAATACTATATTTGAGCTACGATGATGAAAGGAACCTTAAGGTATATGAATCAATCAACCTGTCGATGATTTTTCCCTCGTTAGCCAGTAGTCATGAAAGGTGGGATTGAACATCATGTTAGTTTTCCTTGCACAGTAGGTCCTTGACTTACGCAAATTCATAGTTACATGGTTGAAAATTTAGAAAAATTAGATCTTTTACATGTCGATTTTGCGAAAGAGCTGCGCATAATGTTGACATCCAGAATCATAATACATTGTTTAGACAAATAGCGTATGTATATATGTATAGTACTTGACGACCTTGAATTTTGTTCTAAAATTAACACAGATCGCAATTGGAAGAATGCTTTAATTTGATAGACAAAGGAATGGCTAGCTTAAAAGCATGAGATCCCGACACTGATTGGTTTACGAAAGCCAATAAAGCAGTTCAGGATGCTATTTCCTGTTATAAACTTATTTATTATAAGAAAAAAAGATCCACTGTACAAATATCACTGGATACATATAAGTCAAGAACCTACTGTATTTAGTTTTGGAGGATCAATGCGGGACGATTTTCTTTGCAACCTACAAATAGTGTGCTGAATATCCTTGATGGATTCATCAAGTATGACAAGATTATCAATGTGTTCAAGGTAGCCTCATAGTAGGGGACACAGCTTGCATTAACCAGATGGAATTAAGCTCCGATGTATTAGATTGAAGATGATTTTATTTAAAAACAGAGTACAAATGCACCCCTTCCTTTCTTCAACCCAATTTTGTCATTATGACATGAATTTTAATTATCAATATCCTCATGCAGGATATTTATGATGGACTCACGGATTTATTTGAGAGCCCATCGTAATTCTCATAGCTTAATAGGTCACTTTTTTATGAAGCATAACCAACTCATCGCTAACCCACTCCTCTAGACAGTAATCCTCATTGCACATCTCATGTTATCAGATGATACTAAGAATCTAAGATGGCAAAAAGACCCTTCAAAACACCCCCAATATTTGCTATTTTAAACCATTTTACTGCCAAGATAATCTGAGTGAATACTGTTTAAATATTGGTCCCAAATAAAACATCTAAATGAAGGAAATCAGTGGAAATTTGGAAAACAGTGGTCTAAAATTAATCACAGATAATATCAAAATGAAATATCACTAGTATCAGCTGAGATGAATATGAAATGACAACTCATAACATCTATCTTTAACATTTAATTAATTGATTAATTAAATTAATTACAAATTTAAGATTATAGGATCATTATTCAAGCAACTAGCCTTTACAAGGTCGTCTTTTTGAATGAGAAGTACAGAACGCTTAATAGTTGTAATCAATTCGCTGTCTTTTACTTCTTTTTCATTCTCTAATCCGAATAAACTCAATAGCGTTCCGCACAAAACTGCTTTATTTAAATATTTGTTTCGTCCGTGATTTAGGAACCAAAAGTAGGTATTTTTTCTATGATCAGATAGTAAATGTTTTATATCGCATTTTAATTCTACAGCTCTGCATTCTACTCTAGTCGCGAAAGCTCTTGTAAAACCAATTACTTTCAAACGAAACATTTTTATAAATTACAGGCAAATTGAGTTTTAGCAAAGGTTATAAATGGACCACAATAAAAAAGTTGAGATATGTCAAATAGATTTTGAAATTGCCATATAATATTAACCAGTCTAAAAAATTCAAATCGTTTATTAGTTAACGTAATCAAGCCTCCGCTTTACGTAATTATTATATTTTCGGATATGGGTATCAAGATACAGTTTATCCTCGATATAACGGACTTTGGATATAGTTTGGACATAATTTCTGGTCAAAAAAATCATCCAAAGCATCTCATTTTTGTCTTTGTGGACTCATTGTACTTTTTTTTATTAATTTACCTATTCTTTTATTTTCTTCCGATGCAATACAATGTTTTTTTGCAACGTTCATTTTTTTTTTACTAGATTTTATTTTCCCCAATATGCCTAATTTTATTTAAGTGTAAATTGACGTCATTTTAGTCCATTTTAAAGCAGGTTTATACAGTATTAAATTATTTCATAAGAAAAAAAAATTGAACACAAAAAATAAAGAATCACAGTAACACTTAATATGTTTAATCAATAGTGGGTATATTTTAATAATAACATAGGACTATCGCTTACACATGGCGCGTCTATTACCGATTAAAATTGTAAAGAAACTTATAAAGATATTGAAAATGTCTCATTACGTAAACATTTTATTACACTGAAATTTTCTCCTTATACATTGGATCGAGATTTTCTTTTGTTTATTTTTTATGAAATTTTATTCATGACAGCAAAAAATATACGTTATACTGGAAATTTCATTACTTCGGTATTTGTTATAGATTTTGCCTGTGATTTGATTTCTCTATTATGTTTCAAGTCACCCTGTTCCCTCATTAGTAATAATAATTGATATTCGGGTATTGTATTGCAACACTTTTGCATGTCATCAACAGACAGGAAATGCGAATAGGCGAGTGCGCCGTCGACTACGCCATTTGCATTTTCATTGTAGCCGATTCCCTCGTGACGGAACCCGAGCAGCGCCCAGAAAAATCTTTGATACGAAGATTGTAGACTTGATAATAAGACATTTTCTCTACAATAAGGTGGTCGAAAACCTCACGGACCAACAAAAACATTGTTTCTCGTGATACTAGTTGATGTACAAAGATAGTAGGAGTTAAAGAAAAGTAACAACAGATTCCAGGTTTAACATCTATAGATTCTTGTGGTTTATTGTTGATTATTGTACTGAGATTGAATAAATTGCGAGCCCATGAAATAAGACTATGAAAACGTATTTATTACACGTTACACTTAAAAACTAGCGATTAACGCAGGACTATATTTCGACCTTTGTCGCACGTGACCTTGAACTCGTTCTTTTTATTGTTTCGCCGGATTTCGTGTTTTATCAGAGGGTTTGTTTCTTGTGAACCATATAGACAATATTGTATATATACACCTTCGCAGCAGAATTTTATGAGCCGAGCTTACAGCAACATGCACACAGGCCATATGTTGAACGTCTGACACACCCTGCTGCCTACAAAATGGTGAGTAATATCGCAAGCTTTAGTTCTAGTGTTTTGTGAACTGTGGTACATTTGTCATGCATTATTCATAAAAATTGGCGATTTGTAGATACACATGTCATGTTTCAAATAAAAAAAATCTGTTCCTATTGTGTTGGGTGTTCTTTATTATGTTTCTTCGGTTATCAATCGCGAAACTGAAACCACAAATTTAGATGTGGGAGCACAGTTATAAGTTATTAATTCAAACGTGGCGATTTTGCGTATTTATTAGCTTAATAAATGTCGTTCCTGCGTAGGTAGGATTCTTTGTATTATTTACATTAGTCATCTTTCGTAACATTTCAAAGGCGATCAAACTGTGTTCCGCGTTGAGGAGGTGAGTACGGATGAATGTTTTTTTGAATTGTGAAACGTAATGTCTTAACGCTTTATCATGTATTTCTGGCAATAAATAATTGTAAATGTTCAATTTTTATCGGTAATATAAATTACTGCACTCAAAACTTGTAAAATGAAGTAGTTTTTACGAATTACCCAGTCACTTCATTTCAAAATGATGTATTGTATACATCACATAAAAGAAATTTATTGAATATTATTATGGAAGCTTCTGGTCGACGTTCCGTTTCCAAAATCGAGTTTCGTATTGTTCCTTCGTTCAAAAGCGTTTTCCATGGCTTCAGATTATTTAACGTTGAATATTTATTCCACCCCTTATGAGATTTGTCATTTTTTTAAATATTTATTTCATACGGACAGCGACTATTTGATATAGCAACACGTGGTAGCTTTTATAATCACTCCATAGAGAATACGATCAGTGTTGCGTGATGTAGTGGAATTTTAGGTGCGTGGTAGCGATAATGGCGCAAGTTACCAAATTTGAGCGACTTGCATATCAGGAATGAGATTCTTTAATTAAAAAGGGATGTGTTGAGAAATTAAAAATTTAATGAAAAGCTTAAAAAAATTTCGTCCGTCAATTTTCGCGGACTTGTAGCAATATTTCTCAGTTGACTGCGGGCAACCCTGGGCACAGTTTCTCGATTAATTAATAACCGCGAATGAGAATAACATCGTTTTCATATTTACTAGGTATTTTTCGTATTTTAACATTATTTGAAAATACTACTGAAATAAATACGTATTGATATCTTAATCTGCAATGCAGCTACTACACCCATGGTCGAAAAACCGATTTTGATGTCATTTTATTTAGCTTCAATTATTCCATCATAGAATTAACAAAAAAAAAGCAAACACGTAAATTCATCAATACACGCCAGGCAACTTCATACAAATTCACTAATTTTTTTTTATTGCTCCTGAACATTTTACACAAGTGGAGTTGTCTGGTTTTCAGATTGAGCCATCAATATCTTAAATTGTCAAAGGAGTCACAGAGCTTCCATTCTTTCCGATCATTGTAATATTTACCTGTTTGTGTTCACTGACTCTTCTAACTCTAGAATTTTTAATTTGGTAGAATATAACTAAAGTTATGTCTTGTAGATTAATATCATACAAAATATTTACTTCACTATGCAATATGACATGTAATTTTTGTCTTATATCTGTAGAGTGGTTGCTCACCATGCGCTCATCGTCCGACGAAAGTAGAAGAAGAAAAAATGAGCTTATCGTTCCCCCATGTCCTGTTTAAAAATATTGATCTTATCACAGGCCCATTCTAACAGCTTACATTTGATGTGCGAAATAACTGCAATAAATTCTCATGTGCAGGCTTTGCTCTTATTTATTGCTTTCTCATTAATATTTTAACTTCCTCCCTTTTTTGCTACATTAAGTGTTAAGTTTGACAACTCTTCTTTTTGTTGCATCGTAAAAAAATGGTGTTACAAGAGTAGAGAAAGATAGGATCTTTCAAAAATGAACATTGTCAAGTAATGCAATTAAGGTGTTGGTTCGGCAAACTTTAATATCTTTCTGTTTGGTTCTGCAATATAATTATTTTAACTGTGATATGTCTGCATGCCATTTTTAGTAATGAACACGCATTATGGCGGATAATTATATGTGCTAGAACTAAATATGGAACACTCTTTATGTTTTTGATTTTATATTGTTACTGTAAGATACTACGAATTACATGTACCTCATATTTATTACATTATTTTTTTTATTAAACTGTATTTCTTTTTTCAATAATCCCTTAACCAACTAGTTTGAATAGTTGGATGTATATACTATTCCTCTTTTATATCTAGAAATGTATACCCAGCCCATAATTAAAAATGTTATATAAGTTTATGCTTAGTGCTTGTGAAAAATAATTTGTCAACACATGTTTTCACAGTGGGAAATCCATAAACTCCACTTTCGTAGCGCACATTGTAAAACAATAATATTTTATTTACTCAAATTGAAAAATACTTTTGAAATATATTTTATTTTGTGTGGTTAGTAATAAAAACATTAGTCGAAACAGTGTAAAGTCACCATATTGAATCATAAAATTAAGCAATATGAAGAGTTATATTATGAAAAGTTAAAAGAGGGTCATTTAAAATACATACGACTTAAATACAATGTACATATTTGTTTTATTTTAAGTATTTTCTGTTGTTTTTGGTATTAGGATTGAATTTTCTGTTTTATCATTATATTCTTATAGTTACAGTAAATACAATTTACACAATGAGGTTACATGCCAATGTTTCCTATTTCATTATCAAATATAGAAACCTAGAAATACTTATATTTCATCTGGTGAAATGGTTGTGGTGGTTATTTTTCAAGTATTATTATTATTTTTTATAATGCTGTTCAAGTTCAATGAATCTAACTTGAGTTTATGAAGTGTTGTGTTGTTTTTCTTTGCACACTAAAAATAATTAGCAACATCCGAGAGAGTGTTAATATTTGGTGTTAGTTTATTTGATTACAAATTTTTATAATATAGAAAACCTATTTCATTGATAAATCTCTCTTGTTGTAGCCAAGAATAGATCCAGTTCAACTTCTGAAGTGCTTGAGTGTCCTTTTATCTCCAGATGGTGGCATCAGAAGTATAAATGAAGTGAAACGTTTAGTAGGGTCAGTGTCTTTTTTATAAGCCTTTATTCAATCTTTATTTGATAATATTTACCCATTTTTTGATTTATAGTCTTATATACAGATTTATAATGAGTCTTTGGTTTTGGCTAAATTCAACATTAAGTATTCACCCTATCCAAACTAAATTTGGCATCACCTTTGAGTCGGGCACCCAGATTTATACTGCTAATCAAACAAATGGTGAATCTACGTTTTTGTTTTGAAGAAAAATATTTTTGAGGAAGTTTGAAAAGGAGCTGAACACTAGTTCCGATAGTATATCCTGTTGATAAATTTTAAAACCTATTTCTATTTTATTTAATTTAAGCAATCTTTTAATGATTATTTGGTAAACTTGTGTCATGAATTATCATCATGTTTATACCAATGGTTCTCTCTAGGGTATGTGTGTGGCCGTCAAGGAGTTTTTAAAGTCCCAAGCGCTGATCGCATTCTAGTGCATAATCTTAGAATACATTCCTCCCCTTGACTGCAATCCAATGATATTTCTACTTCATAGTAGGTTGTGTAAATTCGAAAACAAAACACAGAATACCGAATATCATATTGCAATTCCTAAGGACACCCTAAATGCCTTGAACGACACCCTAATGCTTACAAAATTACTAGTTTCTCGTTTCTTTACCTCGTATAATGTAATAATATTTCTTCTGCAAGAAACCAGCGCCTGCTGAATTCCTAAACGCCTCTCTCTAGGCCGCCTAAATGCCCTCCAAATGCTTATGAAGCAAGTATCGCCCCCCCTAGACGGCCTCAGTACCTACAGGGGGACGGTGCCGCCCAGTTTGGGAATCTATCTCTTAGAGCAATCATCAGTTTATACTGGTGTTTCTGTTTAATATTTTATGGATGATAATATAGGTAAATTTAAATTGAAAACTATCTGAACGTGTAATCAGAGTTCTAGTTACAGGGTTTTATAAATTTCATGCTTTGTCCTGTTACATGACTTAATATCATTCTTTGAAATGGAGTTAATCTTTGTTCTCATATGTTTATTTAGGAATATTTTTTACGGAAGGGGGGATTTTTCATATTTTTGTCTTGTTCTGTCTTGTACATTCTTGCTAAAACTGAGTATTATTAGACATATTGTATATCTATTGAAATATCAAGTGTCCGTATAATCTGTTACTGTGTATTATAAACTTTTACAGTATGCATTATAGATATTTAAGTAACCTTGTAAACATAGGTTTAATAATTTTATCAGTTATAGTGGTTGCATGTGTCTAAGCTATTATACTCACTAATGAATTACATCTTTTTTTAGGTTAATGAATAAGTTTTCAAAGAAGCTTGTTTCAAAGTGCATTTATATTCAGATACTTAAATGCACCCAACCTGAACTTCTTGGGTTATTTATGGGAGAGGGCGGATGGAGTCTCACACACTTATGGCTCACAGAAAGCATCCGCACTGAGAATTGGGCTCTTATACGAGAGATACTCCAACTTCTATTGTTATGTCCTGTTGATGTTGAAAGATTAAAAACTAACAATTGTCCTAAACTTGTTAAGGAGCTTTCTAAGGTCACTAGTCAACCGGGTGAGCAAAAATATTTTTTTCTTTGTTGGGTAAATCATAACTGATAAATGAATAAAGTTAAGCAGAAGACTTCCAAGCTACATAGTAACAAACAAGAGAAAAACGCAATTGAAATTTTTAAGTAAAAATTAACATTCAGTATGAATTTTATATTGTTAAGACTGTAATATGAAATATAAATACTTAAATGGTATATATTATTACATCTTTCATAATTATTAAAAAATGTACTACTTTAAAAGTTATTGAATGTTTTGTGGGTGCTAATTTAAATTTTGGTTTTTTTGTGCTTAGATTTTTATTAATATTATAATAGTTTTTACCCATAAAACTTTAAAATTGATTATACTTAGTGAGTTTTTTGTTTATAAATAAAAAAAATATATCTATACAATACAAATACATTTATTGAAAAACATATTAAAGTGGTATTATGATAGTGTTCATAATTTAGAATAGGTATGGTCAAAAATACTTTTAACTAAGTAACCTTATATAATATATACTTCAGAGCCGAAAACGTTAAACCACATGGACGTTTTGTTGATATTACGTTTTGTGAATTGTTAGTATGTGGGTTCGAAAAAACTGATAACTTCTTTTGTGTGCCCTTTTCATATTAAAGTATTTATGTTTTCAAAGCATTTTATGCAATAAAATGAATAATTTCAATCTGTAGCTTGTGGAGGATGTCTTCTGCTCAACTATATCCAAATATTAGTGTATATCTGCTCATTAGGGTAGATAGCTTGAAGTTCATATATATATTGTCACATGGTGTTTGGTTTCTTTGTCATCTATTAAAAAGTATGGGTAAAAAGTAAAAGTTAGTAAGTAAGCAAAATAATCTAGACTTGTGTGTTATATATTGTTTTTGTCTGGTGTTCACATAATTTGCAGTTCTTCACTGTTGAACAAGTTACAACATGTGTACTTGTCAATAATTTGTGCAAGAGAGTTATAAGATTATTGAATATATTAAATATATATAGGAATATATGCTGTTTAATACTAATAATTGATTAGTAAAATGATTTTTTAAATTTATTTTGTGCATAATTCACTATTTTTTTTGGTAAAAACTAATAATTTTATTATTTTAGATGTGCAGCGATTATCATCAAAAGTGGTGGAACAGTGGTTGAAACTGGTAAAAGGAGAAACTGTCACTCCAGTAGCAAGTACCGAATCCAACATGCATTTGAGTGATGTTGAGTCGATTGAGTTTTTCGATTGTGCGCAGATAGCAGATGAAGGAATTGCAACTATTGAAACGTGTGTCGCCGATTCGGAGGAGAATGGAACTACTGACGAAGAGCAAACTAATGCAGATATAACAGATACTTCTGAAAATAATGAAGTAAAATGTAATGAGGCAGAAGACAAAGGAGTTATACCTGTTCTCAAAATTTCAGTTAAAGATGGGAAACAAGTTGTTTCTAAAGTAGAGGATAAAAATGATAAAAAAAATAGTAATAGTGAAAATAAACTTTCAGACATAGAGGAAAAAAGTAACATTTCAATCAAAGAAAAGGAAAACGATAGAAGTAAGAGAAAAGAAAGCGACAAACATAGAAGTAGCAGCAGTAGCAGTAGCACTAGCCGGTCTAGATCTAGTAAAAGCTCAAGTTCTTCCAAACATTCTTCCAAAAGCACTTCAAGCGATAGGCACCGAAGTGAACACAGTAGTAGTCGTAGCAGATCTAAAAGCTCACGGTCTAAAAGTAGAGAGAGGTCTACTAGTAGTCGATCCAGTAAAGATAACGATAAGAATAAAAAGCATTCCGATAGTAAAAGTAAAAGTGATAGAGAAAAGGGTAAAGAAAGTGTTGATAAAAGTAAGCAACAAGCTGAAAAGAATATAGAAACCCTCAACAAATTACAGAATCCATCGGTAATGAAATTAGGTAAAATACCCAAGAAGTCTGCCTCTGGTACAAATGAGAAGAGTGAGGGAAAAAAAGAGAAACCGTCAATATCAATAGAAGTTCGCAATCCCAATGATCCCAACAGGCCAAAGACTGTAAAAATGTTTAATTCTAAATTTAGATCGCATGGCTTAGATGAAGAAGCAAAACCTCCATTGATAAGAGGTTCTGTCAAAAAATCAACTGCCACTCCGCCTGTCACGCCTCCTTCCATTAAAAAGCCTTCTCCCACTTGCTCGACTGATTCACCTCCAGAGAAAAGGCCTAAAGTTGTAGAACACATTGAAAAGCCAGGGGCTATCAAATTGATTCCACCCAAACCTAAGCGTAAGTGTCAAGATTTGAAAATACAAATATTATTACTCTTTTTAATCTGTTTTTTGTTTTTAGATTGGTTCACCAAGATTGTGTTTCTTTAGTGCCAGCTTTTAAGTCAATTATTTATGATTTACGATCATGACAATTATCATATAATCAATTTATTCCGGGAGGTTGGTAAGTTGTTCAAATGTAAACCTTGTGGTACCCTTATTATTGTCTTATTACAATGAAGTTACAATGAGTTATGAAAATATTCATTTAATATAAGGTATTATGTAATATTCATTCCATAGAAATTAAAGATACCTTCCAAGTATTTGAAGAGTTTTGGTTTTAGAGGCAGTGTTTCAAGACAGGTTCACATGCGTAAGAGGACTTCTGTGATCTTACTGGATTCTTCTGGCAGGCCCTGGTCGAACACATTGCGGTGAAAATCAACAGTATTATAAATGGATAATTTTGGATTAAAATAAATTTAAAAAATATTTGACATAAAAACGATTCAAGAAATTCTGGCATTTGGTATATAAATGAGACAAAAAACTCTTCGCAAATAAAAATATTCTCTTCTTGAGTGCGTTTTTTTTCGGCGCTTTGGAAGAATTATTTTTGTGAATGTTTATTTTTTTGTTATTATTTATACTAATGAAAGTAGTGGTGAAGGAACTAGGTTGCCTGGCTAATGTCAAATCCATATAATGATTTCATTCAAATCGTCATCATGTTTTCTTTTTTGACTAGTCCTTCGGATCTACTTTTGCTATACCACTTGTAAATTTTTGAAGATTCGTGAAAATGATCGAATACATTGGCAATTTTATCAATCAATAATACATTTAAATATCTTTATAACATTGTTATAAGATTTTGGTCAAAATTGCAATTAATTACTACATTAATTGTTAGTTATCTAATCAATGAAGAAACAGTATGTAATACGCAAAATATAAATATTCTGCTATGTAACCCAAAATTAATTACCAATGAAAAACAAACGTTAGTTGCCCTTAAAAAAATACATACAGATATCAACAGATCATTTTAATTCTTGGAATATTTTAACTGGAAATTGGCTTATTTTACATTTTTTTGATAAGTGGTAATACACTAGCTTAATTAATCATATAGTGATCATGACAATCATTTAAAATATGAAATTAAAACAAATCTCAAGTAGTATTGTAAAAGTCTGTAATATGTTGGTAAAAAGGTCACTAAAATGGCATTGGAAGAAAAATGTTCATAGATTTTCGCCTACTATCCAGTATATAAAACAAAATATTATTTGATTAAATATGGTAACTTCAACAACATGAATGGCTATAGCTATATCTTAAATTAAATGTTGATGAAAAATACACGATTCAATTGACTTCAAATGATATGAAACATTCTCCATACTATTTTTTGTATTTCACCATATAGTAAATATGCTGTATGAAAGAGTGTATTGTAAATACAAAAGGCACAGTCATACGCATATTGATATTTTTCCTTCAAACCGAAATAGAAATTTTTATTTAAACTCGAAAAAATAATGTCACGTTATTAAAAATGTTACGTAAAAACTCGGACCTAAATATAATATTAGATGAGAGTTGTATTGCGGCAGACTGTTTTTAAAACTCACAAATATAGATACCATTGCATATTGAGCAAAGTAATGTCTCAATTGTTGCCTACTGGTATTTTCATCCTTCCCTAAAATAGTTTGTGAAGTGAGTTAAAATAAATTGCCGCGCTTCCGTGCATACCAGATTTGGGCGACGTATACAATAGCGGAATTCGTAACAAGGAAAGAACAGAACTATAAATGTTTGATTTTGCAGAGTTCATGAGTTTCTTTATTGATGGATGCGTCAACTTCACATGTAAATTTTAGCAGTGAAATAAATTAGTCACCATTTAAAAACCATTGAAGGAATTACGGTATAATATCTTGAAAGAGATCAAGTCTATCGTTATAGCTCGGCAATTCGGGAAGCACCTAATAAATACTTGCTAAAATTAGTTAACTTATACACAATATCGAGTACGCGTTTAAACCTTGTCGCTGTTTGAGAATTATTATTCGATATTTAGGCATGCACTCGTTATTATGAAAAGCAATGAACGTGAAATAAAAAAACATTGGTGCGCGTGTCACGTCATAAACGTGTTTGTTATTAGAGAATTTATTTGTCTACACCAGGGGTTCCCAACCTTTTTGCACTCTAGAGCACATTCTAAAATATCGGTAGGGTGGCGGGCACCACTTATTTTTGATCGACAAACTCCTTCCATAACTTCTTTCACATTTTTAGTTAATGTTTATAAAAAAATTCTGTCTCGGTTGAACAGTGGCGGGCACATCCGAATCGTTCCGCGGGCACGGGGTTGGGAACCTCTGGTCTACACGAGACTCGCGAGCTACTATGTTGCTAAAATACTACCAGCATAGCGTTCGTTGTCTACTTTCAGTGCGATTTAGATCGGCATTTGCCGTAAAAACCTTCAAGAGAGAGATTTACGTATGTGATGTTACGCGCGAGCTAAAAAAAACAAATTACCTTTTCAAGGAAATTACATTAGCGACATAAAAATAGCGGGGAGTTCATGTATTGAAAATAAATATTCAAATCAAAAGTCGGGAGACCTGGAGCCGCCGAGTTTTTAAACTCAACGAAACTGTCCAGAACATTCAAAACCACTATTCAATGTCAATGGTAAAAGCTCTATTCCAATTTCAATGAAATCAAGGAATATTGTTATGCCTTGATTTTTTATATTTCTAAAAAAATCATTTAATCCGAATTGTAGCAGGTCTGGCCAACTCGCGGCCCGTGGCGACCTGTGCATTGCGGTCGCAATTTCAAACTATATTCATTAAACTTAAATTATATAAATTAAACTTTGAAGCATCTTTGTGAATAAAGGAAGCAATTATGTTTTTGTTGCCATAAATATATTTTGTCGTTAGTTCAATGCGGGTGTTTTCCTCATCGATAATCGGTTTTTTTTTTCAGATTTACACTAACAGTTTCTGTATAAGTCTGCATTCAAAACTCACAAATAAATAATGCTAATTTCGTTGTATAAGCGGACTGGATTTTTCGAAAAAAATATTGTAATATATTTTGCAATTGCTTATGTACGTCTTCATGAATTTTTGGGATCTTAATGCGGCCTGTGGGACGAGTTGGGTTGGCCAGGCCTGTATTAGAGGGCGTGTTTCGGGTTCATGTATACTACTAGCCTACAAAAAGTATGATAACGAAGGGCAGCTATTTCACACTTTTGTGAGTTAATTTAAAGCAATACAATTTCATTGGGTCGGTTTTCTGTTGTCTGATCGAAGCTTTAGAGCAGGGGTCGGAAAACTTTTAGCTGCGGGTCAAAATGTGAGTATTAAGAAAGCGTCTCGGATCAGTGGTATTTTCATTTTAAAACGGTATTTTTTGATGAATAGCTAAATACATTTTATGTGGAATATAATAGTTATACGCTTTCGGACTTCAAAAGTAATTATTCTAAAAACAAACATAAATAAACGAATCTTATTTATTATTGTTCTCTTCGATATCAATGACCCCCATGATGATGACCTCGTGACTTAAATTTAGACGAGTTTGGCTTATAGTTAGTCCTCAAGGCGATTACAAGCATCTAAATTTTCTATAGTTCTGTTCTTTACTGCAGTAACGAATGTTATTTTTTCAGTTTGCTTTTTTTTCATATATATTTTCAGTGTTCGTTTCATGTTCTATAATTTATTTGTATACATGATACTTTCGAAACCCAGGTCTTCCGCCGTGACCCACGAGTCATAGTTTTCCGACCCTGCTTCAGACGTTAATATCTTGCATATCACCTGCTTGTGTGATAGTGTGCGACAAATTCAATTGAATCTGATATAATTTTATGCATTGTACCGGTTACAATATGAAGCACTCCGTAGAGTGAATCACTCACTTCCCAGCGAGACGAACATAACTGAGATGATAATAGAGAAGCCCACTGTTTCACCAAATTCTTACTGTTGTATTTTTGAAACACCAACTAAAACCATGGTACTAAGTTTCTGTGAAGAATTCGCGAATACGCAGTCAATTAAAAAAATAATGTAGTTCTTCATCTCATAATTTAGAGTAGTGGTCCCTACCGACCCCAGAGCTCCATGCAACCGCTGACAACGTGGGGGGGAGGGCAGGTTTGCATGCGCGGGCTAAAAAATGAGGACTCCAAATTACGGGAGGGAATTTATACGATATGACACGCGCGAGCTAAAGAAAACGAGAAATCATAATTCTGGAATAAAGTAAACGTAACGTCTATGAGAAATATGTTTTCGGGGCTCGTGGCACAAAAAAGTTTGGGAATTACTGATTTAGATAATTCCATGTTGTTGGTTAATTTCGTCGGTAAAAATCTGTTAAGTCGTCTACACATTGCGGAGATCCATATACTCCTCTTTCGGAGTGGATATCTT
>JAGVSQ010005910.1:0-13072 GCA_022683975.1 Rhyacophila evoluta
GAGTGGATATCTTCATACTGTGTAGACCCATATGCTCCAGTTTGGGAGCGAACATGGCTTAAAAAAAAAAAAATATTATTATTCACAGAATAGTATTAGAACAATTAATTAGAATGCCACTATCGAATTTACTTGATTTTCATCAATGTTTTGGATTTGAGTCTTAAGTTACATATCCTCAAAATAGTTGTTAATAATTTGAAGAGATCCACGACGTATAATATCTTTTTATACAGCCAAACTAAGTGAATTAAACTTAGTATATCTGCAATTTTTTCATGGATACACATGTAAAAAATACCGTACCCATTCCGCTGTGAAAGTAAATCATATGGATATCAGAATAGTCAGGATTACCACCCCAGAAATGGAATATATATATATATTAATATATATCCGCATTGTCAAAACGCGTGTTACTCGGTGGCTGAGCGGTTTACGCGTGCGATTCGGAGCAGGAGATTGCAGGCTTGATTTCCACATCTTTTGGATTTTTTTAAATTCAAAAAATGCAGGACTTTCATTTTTTATGAAAAAAAATATCTTTTAACATAGGCTTGAATAAACACAAAGAAAAAGACTAAATAAATAAATTACTGGAAGCAACTTTACCCAAACCATACTGATCTTGTGCCTATTATAAAGTTTATTCAGATTTAAGTTTCAACAGCCTCTTTTAATGAAAGTTTTTTTACAGTCTCCACGTATTGCTTCATGTATGCAGGTTTTAAAACTTTTAAACAAATGAAAACTCATATTAAAATATTAATAATAAATTATGTACTTTCTAATTATGCAATTCTGTTTGTTCTGCTAAATTGTATATACTGTTTAGCCGAAATAAACATTTTATAAGGTTTCAGTTGTCTTAAACAAAAAAAAAATACGGATTCAATTGATGTATTTATAAGTTCTTCGTATTCTTATTGTAATGATTAATATTACGTTTAGAGAAGATATTGTTAAATCTTTCAATATTTAACTTATGTTACATGACGTACAATATATGCAGTACACAACGTTAAGAACGTCACGTATACTGACAGTAGCAAATAATAATAATTGACTGCTGGTTTTGGTGATGTTACTGCTTGATAAAACTTTCACGTTTTTAAAGATGCTTTCAATATATTCAAAACATGACTTATACTCAACATAAAAAAATGAATATATTTGTATTAGCGTATGGCTAAGTGATTCAAGTTGGTACTGTCTCAGAGCATGACATAAGGTAGACATCATCAACAAACACAACCGTATTACTCGGCTCGGCGAAACAAAAAATCCATCATTCAATAGATGTAGACATGACAGTATCAAGGCCTAATGATCTTCGACTCCCATTATCGAAGGCATCTTTCTACGTTGAGACCGCATAATGTTCGCTCAGAATTAGATCTCTTGTCTGAAAGCCTCAGTGACGGCACTAAAGACAGTCTCCGCTGGTAGAAAATAAAATTCACGTTTATGATATGTTCCGTACCTAATTTAAAATTTTCAGCTGCAAAATAGAGTATACATGCTCAGTTTGATACTACGAAACAAAGCAAACTGATATGAATACGTTGCACGTGCCATGAGGACACAATAGAAAAGCGAAATATTACAATAAAAGGGAAAAATTAATATGTATTATATTTATCCTGGTTTGATGATAACTGTAAGTATTTATAATAAGATGTAGAAATGTTATATTTAACTGAAATTTGCTTGATAAAGAATCATCCGTGAATAAAAATGCAAATATGATATAGCTATATATATATAATATCAATATCATATCATTCATGTGGAGTCAGTAATAACAATTTAAGAGATTTCAACCAGCTAATATGATGTTGAGACCAGCTGATCAAATAAGCTGAGTAGGTGAAAATAGCATCAACATAATTATTAATTTGTATCATAGCATGCTATGATACAACCATGACATAACCACATACGCCTTTGTGGTTGTTCATAAAAGGATGTTAATTCATACCGTGGAAATTTTCAAGAATGTTTATGGAACTGGAAGAATTACTCAAATCGGTCTAATCAGCTGTTGGACCTTTCGGATCGTCCAGTCTGTGTACGTGGCAACATAAGACATGAGTCGTTTGTATTTGCTGCCGAAATGTTCCCGTCATATAAAGTAAATCGCTTCTCGATATTATTAGATCTTCGGTAAAACCAGGAAAAAATAAGGGGTGAGTGGATGTTTGACACATTTAGTAGCCACACCAAAGGGACTGGATAAAATATTATACTTAAAACCTATATCATATTTTAATAGCTGCCTAATAATAAGAAGATGTTCTAATCCGTTAAATTACCATTTTTGACTAACAATTTATGTCATTATTGAATTACTACGTTTCTTAATTTTGAGCTTATGATTAATAACATTAACCCTTACATAGATTAACAGCTGGACGTCAATGAGAGAATGAGCAATATTATATTACGTGAAATCATACGAATTACCATGACAATACTTTAAGCATATTTAATGTTCTTTCAAATATATTCAGTTATGGTTGAAAGTTTAAAATGCCGAAGTCTTTCGGAAGCGAATAAAACAAAGAGGCTGCATTTAAATTGAATTGAGAGAAAGATAGACCTGTCAGATATGGAAAAGCATCTTTAGATAAAATCCTTCGTGCGGTATTCGTTAACTTGAAGAATGACTCCAAAGATACATTAACTATTAACATATATTGGATTATTTTATTATTTTACTTGAATGATAAAATTCAGTACAACCTCAATAAAACGTCGATAAGTTAAACTTATTTATCTCACGTCGAAATTATGTTCCCTTTTCTGAAGGCCTCAAAATATTGTTCCAATACAATTTTACCTACTTAACTGAAAGTTGGCAGCAGTGAATAATATTCCGAACTTTACATCTTGAAGTGATTGTGTCTTTAAAAAAAATTATTTCAAATGTCTTTGTCAATTGATTGCGTTTTAGTTATAATACGTACCTCTATATCTCGAATACTTTCGTATTTTAAAACCTCCATAACACAAAATTTTTATTTCTTCCATGATGATTTAAATTATGCTAGTGTTCTACACTAAGTTAGACAAAGGAATAGGATATTCTAAAATATCGGTAGGGTGGCGGGCACCACTTATTTTTAAGATTGAATAAGTAATAAGGTTGAATAAGTAATAATAAGAATTTAAGGTCTCGGTTGACTAGTGGCGGGCACAAACGAATCGTTCCGGGCACGGGGTTGGGAACCTCTGGCATAGAACGAAGTTTTACATGGTGGTTGAAGAAATATTAAATTAATAATCTGTACGTTATTTTTTTTTTAGTTTTATGCTGCCAGAGTAATGTGTGGCTAATTTTTATTAATGTTCAGAAATTTTCATGAAATTCATTCAATTCTTTCAATAAAAAATATGCTGTACTTTAAAATCAATGAAAATAGTTGTGTGTTGCAGCAAAGCTATAAATTCATTTTAACTACCTAACAAAACCTTCGCTCTCTGACGCAATGACATATACTACTGAAGACGTCAATTATTTTTTGCATACGTCCGTATTGAAGAAATGGTTGAACAGAGGTTTTCGCTCTTGTGTATTTATGAGCTTGACTCTTATTTTTTCATCCACAGTTGTCGAAATTAAATAAATGGTCCAGTTAGCATTTCAAGTAGGGAACCTACAGCGAAGCTTTATTTTTCAACCGTAGCTTTTAAAATAAAACAATACTCACAGGTATGGTATGCACACTTAAAATGTTGTACTATACATATCAATAGCTGGTTTTGGAGAGGGTTGTGTAAGCGAAACATTTTCAAAAATATTCTACAGGTAATTATTTTTTCTAAAAAATTGAAAATTGGCTGTTGGATTGTTTTATAAAAAGTTGCTTTCGGCTAGTATTCTTGATACATTATATACAAATGGCTTATAGACGGGCCAATAACTAGAGACAAACATTTTAAATTTTACTCTCACCACTTTATTGATGTAATCGGTGAATGTTTTTAAATGAATACGGATATACCCAACTTGTGTTTTTACTCCTAATACTAATTATTTTATATCCTTAAGTTGTTTTTGAGAAATATATTATGCATATAAATAAACCTATTATACCGTTATTTTACTTGCTTTTCCCACTCTCAAGCCACGTATCCACACTCGCTATGTGGGCGTATACCGTGGCTTAACGAACGTGATGCGTTCTTCAAAGTGTCAGAAGTGTACCAGGAGTATCTTCCTGAGGCCATAAATATTAAGATTATAATATATAAAAATCCACAGTGTGTATTTAAAATTTTTAAATAGAAAATTATTAATAATTATATTTTCAACTTGTCGACAGTAGCATTGGACACTACATTCAAACGTTAAAAAAATCACTTGTATTTTTTTAAAATATTTTCAACATATATTTATTATACTTATTATGATTTAAGTGTATTGCATTTTATAAACTTCATTTAAAATTTTTGAAATATATTTTATAGCAAAATTCTTAAAAAATAATATAAAACATAACGCTATGTTATTTTTCGGTAGGTATGTATGTATAATGAATTTAATAGTATATTTAAAATTTGATGCAGCGACATCTAGTAATATAATGTTGTACTTTTTGATGTACTACAAGTATCATTTAAACTGGGACCTGCAAACCATTGACGCAAGCCGTCATTTATTCTACCATCTAATGTACGTATTATTTCACAGATGTCTATTATATTTTCTCGATATAATTTTATTTGGGACATAATTTTTTTGTCAATTATTATTTATTTACAAATATCATTTGTAGTATATGACATAAATAATGTAGTTTTGTTGGGTTAAAATTTGCGATAAGAGATGTTAGTCAGTGATATGATTATATTTTCAAACTAGTTTTGTCTCAATGAAAGCTATTACAATAAATTTAAATGAACCATAATTATTTGAATGCACTCTATGCAGTGGCTTAACCACATATTTAGCGCCCTGGAGCATAACTGGTATAACTTTTATATATTGAATTTTCTGTCTGTTGTAGAATCCATAAAATATAAGTTCACATTTTAGCTCGAGAGGGAGACATATAATTATAAAGTTATGTACATTATTATTAGTTACGTACTTAGTTTTTCGAATTAATTATCACTGATATACGACCAATTGCCGGACCGGTCGGCCAACGCGACCTCTACAAAAGATAATTAATTCTTTAACTTTAAAAAAAATGCGAAATCTTACGGTGGGCGAGATGGTCTTTTCTCAAAAAGGCTAGATATTAAGAGGGTTTTATTAATCAACATTGGAACTGCGTGTACTCTAGTGCACACCAACCAATGTCTTAGGAAGCTGCTCCTAGGACACTTCTAGAATTGTACGCTACGGTATCCGCCCCAATAATGGTTGTGAATACGTGACGGGTGGTAAAGCAAGTGATACACCATAAATATTTCATAAAACTATAAAAAATTATAAGATATATCCCATTTAAAATAATTAGATTCTCTTAGAAACCTTACAAAAATCCCTTCAAATTTGAATTAATTAATTATAATTACCGGATGATATTTTTTTGTGGAACACTGTCAAGTGTGTATTTATCAATTGTTTTATATTACGTATTATAATGTGTGACGAAACCAACGACGTCTTTTGGGAGAGAGAAATACTTATAATTATTGAGGGGAAAGTAGCTCCCAACCATCTCCTGGACGAGATGAGTATGCCTGGAAGGTTTGGTTTCATTGATACGTACTCTGTCCAAATGGATAGCGAACAAACAAAAAGACAAACATTCACTTATATATATAACATGTAACATTTATAATGCTAAATGGGTCGATGTTTTAATTTTAAATACCTAGTATGTAATGGCCAAAATGTTTAAAATAAAATTAATTTAATGAAAACTGACTGTTTATATTGATTGACTAAAATATACTCATATGTGCGGCTTCGAATCCCTCGTCTGCTGGATTTTGCTGGATTGCTTCAAAAAAAAAAATCTAAAAATGCATGACTCTCATGCCCATTAGGTTGAGAAATTGTATGACAACCAATTCTCATGAAAGAAAAAATATGTCTTTACATTGCGAAGCTCCATATACTCCATATTCTGACTGGATATCTTCACACTGGGTAGATTCATATACTCCACTTTCGGTGCGGAAATGATAATATGTGTATATGGATATGGATTGTTTTATAAATTACCGCATCAAATTTAAAATCACAATATGATATTTAGCATCAATAAAACATGCATAATTTAATAATGTTCCCATTTTTAAATACTAATGTATTAAAATGAAATGTATTATAAGTTATAAGACAGTATTAAAGAGATTATGTATTATGTAAAAAATAAACCTTTTTGGTATCCATGTATAAAAGGAAAGCCATTTCGCCTGATTTATCTTGCTGGGTACAAAAAGGTCCTTAATCAAATTTAACTCTTGTTCCTAGAAAGCTCGTATGTATATTATTTTCGGAGTTAGTTAATTAAATTTCCATCGAAAATCAATGAATAGAGAGAGGAAACAGAGAAGCTGGCGGCTAACTCAATATTTTACTTAGCAGTTAAATAAAGCAGGAAACCTACATTCAAACCAATATAGACGTTAAGTAATAATTTATGTTGGAATAATGTATTGGATTGGACTATATTATTATATCGGAATTCATTTTATATATTTGGGCGATTCTGTCCGTATTATTTTTTGTGGTTTATTTGATTTCAGAGCGATTTTATTTCTAATAAATCTTATTTTTTATACGTGTATTTAATTGAAGAATATATTTAAAATAATAGATATTAATTTTTCTCTATAATTATAATCACGTAACATAATGAAATCATCGGTAGCGGAGACGGCAGTGCTTGAAATGTCTTTTTAAGGGTTACGTTTTGCTTATGTCCCGGATCTTTTCAGATGTTACAATACTCAAAACTCTGTATCATTAATTATTTCGAAGCAGGTTGGAGAGTGGATCGTTTGTTTGGGCCCTTATGTTGGAGAGGGTACAGATGAAATTTCTGAGATTTGCGGGTAGATGGATACTATCCATGGCTTTATCCAACTACTTTCATTTTAGTCATGATTTATTATTGCAACTTAAAATTACGGAAGAATATGCATTTGGCGACGCATTTTTTTCGACTTATGTGTGGTTTAATTGATAACTCTGGTGAAGTTAAGCGAAATATCTTCCACATATGTAAAAGTAAGCTTAGCTGGATGCAATTGGGTATATTTTTAGAATAATATCTGTCTAACTTTCTTGGTAGATTTCCTGTATTTTCTTTGCTTTGTTAATTTACAATTTATTTTTATAATTCGCTGTATACTAATACTTATACAATATTGATTTCGCTTATAATTTTTAAATATTATAAAAATACTGTTTGTTATATTCGTGATCTAAATGCTTTGTAATGTTTTTAATACGTAAGAAAAATAAATATTTGTCGGCTTTTTAAAAAGACCAAAAATATAAGACTCGATACCCACTGGATTGAGTAATCGTCTGGCAAATAACTCTCGTGAAAAATAATCTCTCCAGACATTTATTCATATTGTGCAGATAAATATACTCCACTTTCGGTGCGGACATCTTCAAACTGTGTAAATCCATATTCTTCACTTTGAGAGCAAACATATTATAAAAAAACTTAGTGAAAAAAACATTGATATTCAGAATTAATATTCTAGGATGAACAGATTAACTCAAAAACGTAAGTCTTCTGCTGGGAAGGCTTTTAAAGTATGAAAACTTTGCAGTATATTGGTACCGGTCAATAAAATAAATACGTCCTGGTTATTTACTTTCCATCACAGAATAAGTGTTAAAGAAGCCAGTAAAAATTCTAACATAACGTGTTCACTTATTCATTCTAATATAATCAATACCCTGCCGTATTATTTGATGGATTAGATAGGTAGGCGGACTTGGCTTAACACTTGCATTAGATAAAGTATGTACAGTGAGGGTTGCCAAGCGATAATTTAAAATTCAGACCGCGGAGTGGAAACTGCTGCATAGCAAAAGAACTAGACGTACATTCGACGCTGTATAACTTGCCGGTAATATAATATTCAACGTGTTAACTCAATAAAAAGCAATTTGAGGCGCACAATTCTATAAGTCACGTTCACACATGTAGCGGAATACGAGAATCGAACTAAAACGCGAACCGGAATGAAATAAGAGCACTAGGTAGAAGGAACAAAAGACTAAAAAATGAAAACTGCAGCGAAAGAAAGAGTTCAACCAGGATAGATTCGATAAGGTGGTAAGATTTAAGAGCATCTTTTTTAGGTTGACCACACGCACCATATATTTTTTTTAAATTAAAAAAAACTTATAAGCCGACATTTTTTTTATAAATTTTATCTTACTTACAATGGTATAGATGTTTGAAATTATTATCAACTTATATTTACAAAAAAAATAATTGTAGTCAAGTGTAACTCGCCATTTTGTTATATATCTATATATATAATTAAAAATGTAAATGTTTTTTTGTTTAAAATCTTAAATCTCCGAAAGTTTTTCGCTGATTGCTTTGAAATTTTGACACAACGTTACATTCAAATAGGCGCGTGTTTTTATTTACATAGGTGTTACACCTATGACAGGTAAAAACATGTTTTTTTTAAGCAGCGTCATTATTTTTAATCGAACTGACCCACAGCAACGTGTGGCCGGGTACAACTAGCCGTTTCTTTCTTTTCCATCTAACCATGCTAAGCCACAGTAACACGTGTATAGGAAGTATAAACAAATATAAACAATTTAAATAAATAAAATAATGTAATAGTAATTAAATGCTGTAAAATAATGAAAGAGGGTATGTAAAAAAATGATTTCCAACTCGTCGTTCGCAAGCTTCCTGAGGTTTGCGATGTCATTTTCGACAACTGAACTTAGGGCAAGTATTTTGACGTAGGCGGTCAAAAAAAAAAATGCCTGAAAAAATACTGTGAGTTGAAATAAATGGAAGGCAGGAAAATCTTTAAGACTATCAATGGTTCAAGGTTATATCGCTAGTTTTATATTCATTTCCAATAATAAGATAAGAAGTGTTTCTAGGAACAATAATTATCCTCTTATATCGATAAAAAAAAATACGAAGAGATCTGTTCAGGGAAATCATTTAATTATACTTTATTAATATCATCCCTAGAGCTTAATGGAAATTAGTTATAATTACATCTAATAATAATTGCAGCACCCTTATTGTAGTCATTACAGAAATATTGATTAGTAAATATATTTACAGTGTACTCTTGATTATTCATTTTATTCTGGGGAGAGGGGTCCGAATATACGAAAACAGGGATAATCTGAACTATGATAAATACATGAAATATGGATAATTTATTATTACCGAAGAAATACTGTCGTTAGTCGTGGCCTGTTGTGGTTTGACTAATCAAAATTGGTCTATTTTAAAAATTTCCTTTCAAGTTTTGGGTTTTCTCGTTTTTTAGCTCTCACGCCGCTTAAACTTTTACTTCATTCCAGTGTTCTTGATTTCTCCATTTAATTTTTTTACGTCTCTCGTAAGCTACAAATTTTACTTCTTTCCAGAATTCTTAAAAGTTTCTCGTTTTCTCAGCTTTTGCAAATTTTTTCCCCTTTATTATAAAGCTTTTGTATCGGTTGCAAATTTACTGTTTACATAATTATTTTTGTATATAGCGTAGCCCTTTTGTGGATATACCATTCAATGACATTCCAGCCGGTGGAATAGCGGTAACTTGGAGAAGAAGCCGGTCAGATTAAAACTTCTTAGACATCATTATTCGCTTAGTATTAGCGGTCGAGAGGTAAGTGAGATAATATTTAATGGGATGAAGAACAAATCCCGCGAAAAAATCTGTCAAGTTTTAACACGCGTTGTTTCAAAAATGGATATTTTCACGTGGTAAAGAGTATTATGCTCCACTTTTTAAGCGAAAAAAAAAGTAAGCCGTTGTTCATTCATCTTAAAAAGGATAAATTCCCTTACTATACATTCTGTTATCTTATCTTTCCGTTAAAAGTAATAAAAATATTGTAAACACTAAAATAAAAGATACACAAACATGTTAATATTTGAAAAATAGTATTATTCTGGCAATCACAAAAAGGAAATGAAGCAGAAATTATATTCTACGTGTTTCGCACATTTTTAAATATTATGGTCACCTTATTCTTTAGTTCTTTCGTATATTTTATGTGGTTTAAACATTCAGCTGAACGATGCTATTGAAAAGTGGGTTCGATTCAGATTTCGGTTTTATTCCCAAAACAATATTAAAATATTCTGTTTTCCCACAATCGCTCCGAGATATTTGAAGCGTATATTGACTTCAATAATGTGATAATTTGTGTTAACAGAAGATTGTTAACCAATTATTTAAGCCTTTAATTTTTATTTTACGATCGAATATGTGTTCATAACATCATGTATAGAGCCACTAAAGTGTCTAAAGTAAAGAGAGCTTAAAATACATGGAGCATTTTTTTTATTAATTTAATTCAAAGCGATTTTATAAAAATATACCTTAAAACGAATTGTTATGGCTTTCCGCTAAACTTACGCTAAATAAAAATATAGCGATTACACAGAATAAATATATCATGAAGATACCGAAGGACAAAATCACGGTCTCTCATATGACTACAGAACTGACTAGTTTTGCGCTTAATATCAATTCGAATATTTATATCGAGATGTTCGCCATACGACATACAATATCTTACATTATGTAAATCGAAAACAAATTTCATTATTTTTTTAATCCGTTACTCTAAAACCGGGCTGTCACCAGTTCCCTTTGAGTCAGCGCGTCTCGGTTAATCATTCTGTTTTGATTTTTTTGTCTTTAGTGAAAAAATGGAGAGACCAGAGATCGAAGAGGGACATTTGTGGTGTTTTTGCTTTTTTATTCGTTAAAGGCTGAAAATCTAAAGAAGCCTAGACTATCTGCAATATTTATGGAAACATGATGGCTTAAAAAGTTGAAAAGTGGTGATAGGGGCTTAAAGGACAAACTTAAATCAGGGAGACCTCTTAAAATCAATGATGACGCTCTACAATAATTGATGGAGAATACCACATACAATAAAATAAATATATATTTAACGTATTTGGAATGGAAATGGAAATTAAAAGAAAATGAAACTAACTATTTATAGTTTTAAAAATTAATCACTAAATATTGTATGCAAAATATACAAATTTCCAGTCGTGGTTTCAAGATTACAGTACACCGCAGTTCTGCGTCTATAAAGTTTTAAGTGGAAAATTACGTGTATAAATAATGAAGCAAAGTAAAATTCTTACTTTTGCCTATTTCGAAAACAAAATATTCAAGCAAACTTTGTGTAAAAATTTTAAAAATAATATAGAAAAAAACTTTATTTTGAGTTGCAACAAAATTAAAGGTCTATATATTGAAGAAAAAATGCATTTATATTTCACTTTTATATTTTGTTCTATAAAATTCTTAAATATTGATTTTCGATTTATGTATGTGTTTAACTGAAGTATAATTAATTCACTGGGAATATTTTGTAATAAATTGTAATACTAATGAGAAGGTTTCTACAGTTGAAATCAATTTATGTCGTTCAATTGAGTTGAAAAATATTTACAATATGATACAATACTAAATGAATATTCGCTGGTATAATAAGGCCATCTAAAAGGAAAACCCTGCAAGTGTTACACTTTTTTCAAAGATTTGAGTCACAATTGTGTCCCATTCGATAAATGTGCAGGAGACTTAATAGCCACTTCTATGACTTTTGATATAATAGAGATGTCATTATTTCTTATATCACAGATGAATATCAGAATCGTTATATCAGATTATTCATATACAATCACACAATTATAAACATGTAGTTATCTGAATTAACTGTCATTAAGTAATTTGAAAACATTTTTTCAAATGTATATTGTCAGTTAAAATTAAATTGCTTGTTAAACATAATTGCAGCATAATATATGCAAGTGTATAATTTTTCAAGTTTAGTAAATAGTTAGAAACGTTTAAAAAGCATTGTACACTGAAATATAATTGTGTTATACCACGTCAGCTATTATTTTGGTTGTGATATCAAATTAAAAAATATATTTAAGTACAAACCACCAACGAGGCTTATGTAATATTGAATATACTTGTACAGTGTATATTGTAATTGATTATTCGGAATTGAAAGTGGGTACACTGTATATTGAAAAAGCTGTCGGCAAAACGTTAAGCGATCACAATTTTTTATTGAAGGTGGCCGGCAAAATATCTGAAAAACATCTAATAATTCAAATAATGTTTAATAATCTCTCGTAAAAATTCACAATTAAACTAAATCGTAACAGTATAAGATATTTCTTATAGAAAAGAAGTGTATGACGTAGGACTCATATATGAGTCCAAGGCCACTTACCAATGTTCTATAAAGACTTATATATGAGTCCACGGTTATTCAGCTGTTAAACTTATTAAACTAAAGAATTATAATTGACTATTTTAAAATAACCGTTTCAAAGTCGATTCGAAAACAGATCGATATTTGTTATGTTTATATTTGTTAAAAAATCTTGTAGATGTTATTATTTTAGAAATCTTTTGCAGACCTATATGATGAAATCAAATATATTATACAATATAAAAATATAGATATCTGTTTCATTAGTTTAATGCGATAAAATAGGCTATCCAAAGAGTACATAAATAAATTTGAATGTGATTATTTTATTACTGCTATGAAAATCCTTTGTGTCATAAATTGAATATGCTTTCGTTGGATTTTATTCCCATATGATAATATTAACTCTACTAATGGACAATGTTAGTATTGTTATTATCTGTTAGTATTTTATTAATCATTCCAGGAAAAGCTTTTAAAATGAAATGCATAAGCTAAATGATACGATTTAATAAATGGTTTATACATTATTTGACGCATATAATAAATATGTATTTACTCATATAATTATGTAATATTTCCATAAAAATTATGCCATTTTAAGCGCTTTTGGGGAATGTGCAAGTATTAAAATTGTGGCTTAATTACTATAATACAATCCATTATTTATTATTTTAG
>JAGVSQ010005911.1:0-17047 GCA_022683975.1 Rhyacophila evoluta
CGCATTCCCCGGATCGCTAGGCGCACGTGCTACCAACTACGCTAACCGGGGAGACGCATATAGAAGAAAATTACTTTTTTTCTTCCATACAATTTCAGGAGGGTGCACATAAACAGTGCTTTATAAAAATATGTATATAAATAATATATTTATAATTAAGTCATTAGATATATTGTTGAATATTCGTGAAAATAAGTTGTTATATGTGTTACAGTATCTTTACAGTTACACAGAAAATAATGGTTCTGTTAAACGGAGATTGTTTCGACATATTGACTGAAAGTGAGTTTAAGCTGATTGTTTTTTTTTTTAATTCTGTTTTAAATAACAATTATTTATCTCATTAAAAACACACGTGCAGTCACGTTATGTTTTTTTGCCATCTCTACTCCGATAGTGGAGTGTATATATATCTCCGCAGTGTGGAGACATGACAGATTATTTTTCACGAACATTTATTATCAGGCAATTACTCAATCAAATGGTCATCCAGTCGTACATTGCAAGATTTTCAAAAATTCAGCAGGTGTGGAAATCGAACCCGTGTTTCCTGGATGCGAGGCATACGCTAGCTTCCACGCTAACGGAGCGACGATTTTTTTTGGCTTATTCAATGTTTTGATTAAATACAGTTTTATTTAAGATAAGTTATGTTTAATCCTCAAAGGGCTGAGAGAACGAAATCTCGAAAACTATCAGTCAACACAAGTCTTCAATTTATGAAGATACAAATACTTCATTATATTCATGCATACGACCCACTTTCGAAGCTTACATGGTAAATAAAATAAATGTATCCTATGAACGTTTTAAATTAAGCCCATTTAATATTTTGTGTTAATTACAACATGATAAATGAATAAATTTATAATTAAACAGTATGACGCTCTTATTTAAAAAATAATTGGTTATGACGACATTTTAGTATTCTGTTTTTTATAAACTGTAATGTTCATATGCGATTTCTTATTTAAATGAAAAAAAATGATGAAAGCTATAAATGACAATGCCAACGATCCAAGCCAATCAATCAAATTTCGTATAAATTATTTTTATAGGAACGAATAGATAATATTATAATATATTTTTCACTGATTTGAGGAATTGACGGGTAACCCCAGATTGGTCTGACAAGAAAAATGTGATATGACAAAATGCGAAAAAAAATCTAACTTCTTGTGCATTTTCATTTTCAATTTTCCTCTTGCTTATCATATCAAACGACAAAAGAGGGGCTTCCCCGGGATAAATAAGATGTTTTGAGAGATGTATTTTTTGTATAGATAGAACCGTGACGAAGTAAAGTGATATGGGATGCCGCTACTCTGACAGGAGTGATTTACGAGTCGCAGGATACCTCCTTGTCGGATACAATGAATTATCATGAGAATCACACAATACAAAGCTACGGAAATGGGTACAATGATTTCTTCTTATGTATAAATATACACTTATAATCGCGATTGTCATCATCAGCTAAATAAAATCACTGTTTAATGACACATCCTTGCTATCATCAGCTAGATAGATTATAAGTTAAAATAATGAAACAAATAATGTCTTAAGAATTCTCTAAGTCTACTGACTGAGTAAGTCTAATTAAAGAAAATCAAACAGGTCATCAAATAATTAATATTAAAAATGGTGTGTATTTAAAGTAATAAATTTTAAGCATACAGGTTTCGCTATAAGGTAAGAGACATATGGATTGCCCTGCTAAGTAAAATACTCAATATAATACACAAATAATGAAAATTAAAGTGAATTTGAGAAATTATCAAGTGTAAAATTTCCTTTAAAATGCAGTGTTAATAGTTTTTTTGTATTAAATAATACTTAATTGTTTTTAATATTTTCAAGAAAACCGTGCTGTCTATAAGTATGAAACAGTATTTTTATTTCTGTAAGTAAAATGTAAGATTAAGATTAAAATACTATGTTTTACTTACATTTGGTTAAGTGGTGTGTATTTATCTAATTTTTTTTGATAATCTATCATAAATATGCTCCCAGTTAGCGTAGTTGATAGCGTGCGCGCCTAGAAATCCGGAGAATGCGGATTCGAATCCCCATCTGTCGGATTTAAAAAATACGAAAATGCAGGACGGGATGACCATTGGGTTGAGTAATTGTCTGACAAACAATTCTCGTGAAAAATAATCTGTCGAGACGTCTTCAAATTGCGGATATCCACGTACTCTACTTTCGGAGTTCTAAATGGTAAAATTAAGCCCAATGCTTGATTCTGGTAAATGACTCTCAGGGTAGATACTGTGCTCTGAGTAGGGCGTTAGTAGAGCTCTTCTTAAGATTTATAGAAAAGTCCTAGTTAATATTTGACGTATGAGTCATCATTGTGAGAGTGGTTTATATGAATATCCAAGGAAGATGTTCAGTAGAATTTTTAAGCATAAAGATCAAAATTTTGGGTCTGATCGAAGGCTGCTGAGCACTGCTTACATGGCATTATGAACTATTGGCAAGTCTTATAAAGCTGATAGAATGCGCGAGATATATATATATATACTTGAAGATGTTGTGTTATGTTGTTATGTTTTTTTCAAAAAGTAGATATGGGAGACGAATGAGAAAATATAAGGGTACTTAAATGGGAATAAATATTTGAGAACGATACACTTTATTTTTGTAATGGAGTTAATATGGTGATATAAATGGCGTCTGAAACTGATGATAACCCAGAAAATGGAAAACAAACGCGATGTTTTAATATTTTATGTTTTATTCTAAGGATATAAGGATATATTATCTAGATAAATTAAAGCTGTGTCCAAAATGTGCTTTCTCTTTTTATACTCGATTGTTGCTAAAATTAAAGATAAATTATTTGTAGTTTGCCAAATTTATACAAAAGTACTGACACCCCGATATAAAACAACACGAAGAGTGAAGCAATAAAACGAGTATCGCGAAGCTGTTTTTTATCTCTCCCACTTTTTGGGGTGACCCCAATCTAGATAAGTGTAGCGGGACAATAGAACGACACTAATTAATGCAATATCTTAACGTAGCATCGGGAGAATAATGCTGATCTGACTGTATTTTCGTATATTCTTCTTCTCTGGTGTATACAACAAAACAGTCTTTATAAAAAAAGACATGTCCACTAAGACATCGTGTCAGCTAAAATTGTATATAATATGTAATGTAAACATATAAAAATATTACTTTTTGTGTACAATTGTACTAGCTTATGCTACCTCTTAAGTAAAATTTTTCGTTAAAAAGCTGTAAAATCCAAATTATCCCATAACAAATAAAAACTATTTGAAGTCGAATTACATTAAACACTATCAGCTGGACAGAATTAATTAGTCAATAAAATAAGCCAAAAGATAAATTCTTTAATTTTAAAAATAGTTTAGTCCACATAAGGAAGCATTTAAAATTAAAATTTATTTATCGACTAAAACTATAAGAGTAAATATTTATTTTGTTGACATATGATAATATGTTGATTCAACGACCAGCGTTTCTCTTCTTTAACACTAATAGTGTCTGATTGATAATGACTAAATGTGAAAACCGAAAATAAATTGGTATGTTTGCTTAAATTATTGCTGATCATGGAGCAATAGACTAAAAATAATATTTATATTTCAATTTATGTATTGCTGATAGTAAAAATAAGATAAAGTTTTCATAAAATATTTTGCTTAGTAATAAATATAAATTAATAAGATATCTAAACTCTATACTTAGGGTAACACAAAATGTAAAATAAACTATCGACCATCAAGTGCTTTGATTTAATATTTAAAAAATTAAGATTCTAAGTTCAATCATTTACATATTGACATAATGTGATGGCGTAACACGCAGTAAATTTTATTATAGGAAAATAATTCCTTGTAAACATATCTTAAGGACATAAATATGCCGTATATAACCTCCGAGAAATTTAATAACAAAATGACCTAACTTACTATTATGTAACGCAATTTTACCTTACCTAATTAAACTAACAGTAATTTGTTTTATAGAACATTTTTGTACAGAATAAAATAATATATATTAAAAATAAAAGATTTTTGAATAGTTAAGTGTGATTATAATAAAGTAATCAGATCACTAAGAAATATAAACGTACACGACTACTCGATTTTTAAAACAGTTAAATGACGGGCACGCCTATTGAAAATATCAAGTATACTTACTATTCAGGATGAAGTATTGGCGAATGCTAAAAATGTCAAAATGAACAAAAATGTACTATTCGTTATTGTTATTGTTTTTATGATGGCAATTTTTTCAATGCGATTTTTTGACATGATACTATAGTTTTATTACTGTTATAACAATATAAAATAATCATTTCAATTTGTTATCAGCCATTTCTGGCTTAATGTATGAGGATTGTCTTTCAGGCGTTTTCTTGGAATTTTTACACTTTGCTTTTCATGTAAGTTTATAAAAGCTCACACAAAAGTATAATATTTTAATTTACAAAGTTTTCTTCAGATCGTGTTTAATTAAAATAGAAAATTTAAGTAATTTATACAACTTTTTTTAAGTAAAACAATCCAAAAAATTATATAAAGAAAATTTAGTATCTGGTATATCCAGTGCTTGTCAAATTTTTTCAAGTCGTGACGCCATTTTTTCTTTCTCACGGCACCCTACCTCAAGTTTCGCTCTATCTTGAGATTTCCATTTTTGTAATTAGTAGGTCACGTAAGGTAAATTCTCAATTCGCCATAATTTTTTTTCGGAAATCAAAAATAAACGTGAATTGTGAATACCATTTTGCAAATCCCTCACGGCACCTCAGGGTGTCGCGGCACACACATGAGAATCCCTGTTCTATACAGTTTCTTACTGGTCGTGAAGATATAATTTTCGAAATGTTTTTTTAAATTATTCGATACTAACTCAATTTAATACGATGGTAATTTTGCCTATATTATGATAGCAATTGTAAGCGTGGCACATAAATCATTCGTAAGCTCTAATAACTTAAAAAATAGTACTATATTATATCAAGTCGGGTCTCATTTATACCATAAATACTTTGTTATATTTTATGAAAATTAGCGTAAATTACCGTTGACTAAATGATTAATCTATTTAAAAAGTGACATTAAAGTGTTAAACATACATACAAACATACCGCCTGCTGGAAATAGCCACGGAAGAAATTTAATACTATAAAACTTAACTACTGATTTCAGTGTTATCTAAGACTGGTACAACTATCTTCTATTTTAGGCAGATCTCTTCTATTGGTATCCAAAATGTTTTAACATCTTGAATTTGCCGCCTTTTATTTTCCAAAAGTAAATTTTAACAAATTCTACGCATTGTTCTATTGTATAATATTCCATTATTAACTTCAATTTTTACTAACGAAAGCTTAAAAAAATGTTTATTCTGATTAAAAACAAATATTGTGGATCATTTAACATATTAATTTATTTTAAGACACCTTTATTATGCCTTCAAATAAAAGCTGAATAAATATAAAGGTGGCGATTAAATTTTGATTCCTAAACCTTACACGTGATAAATATGCATCAAAAAGGCTTAATCTAGCCATATTCCAGTATTATTTAGTCAATAAAGTCATCGATCGGCAAATTCAGCACGCAAATTAGAATGCACGAATACTCTAATATTTACCATTTTATAATAAGTATATTTTTGTAAATATATACAGTTAAAGTTGTAAGGTCTAAACTGATATAAAGAACCATTCTCAAGTGTGTTTGGTGTATTATGAGGAGGGAGGTCAGAAACGAGTTGTAGTAAATTTGTATGGGGAGAAAAGCGGTGGATTTTGTTTCATGCTGACTGAACTGGCGCGACTTTTGGGCGCCTGGGGTAGAAGGCATTGGTGTGCGTTTTAGGGAGATGAAAATCCTACTGGATTTTTATATCAAGGAAATATTTCGGAAAATAGGATAGTTGCAACCGATCTACGTGTGGCAAATCAAATCTAATATTACTATATTATTCTGTAATAAATTGTTATTTAATAAAAAACATTATTATACTTACGTTTAACAACTTTAAATAAATCTAATTAAAACACATAATTTTATATTAAAAAATGCATATAGACAAATGAATGATTCTGTTTTTCGTTATTGGAAAGGATTTTGAAACATTTTTATTGAATTACTCTTATTTCAAACAAATAAATTCACAATAAGTTACGAATAATTCAATTTATAAATAATAGGTAGATTAATACTGACAATAGCGATAGCATGTGTTTAATGGGTCATGAGAAATTTAAATGTATGATAGATTAAAATTACAATAATAATTTGTAATACTTGAAATGGATAAAAGACGAAAGGAGAATTTAAATAAAGTGAAAAAACACTTGGTATGTATTTCTCACAGTATTTGTACTGTGAGAAAATGACAAAATCGTAAATATATAGCATTTGTAAGTGTAAGTATTTTTGTGTGATCAATTATAAATATTTTTTTATAAATCAATGAATTGTGTGTTAGTATCATGTATGGTCTTATTATTTCGTTTTATTTTTCGTGTGGAAATTGTTTGAATAGCTGATGTTTTATTATATTAATGTAATGCGTGATTTTTGATAATTTCTAAATATTAGATAATAAATTTGTGTAATATATGAATGAATATTAGCCATACCATACGTCTTAGTTTTAAAATGTAAAATTAAATAAAAATACTAGATGTAAATTTTGATAAGTTGATAATTTTCTTTCGATTGCCAAGAGTTTAGTGTGGGTATCCATTGAATGCAGATTCGATTCCCAGTTCTGCTAGATTTAAAAAAATCAAAAATAGAGAACAGGGCGGACATTGGGCTTGGCAGTTGTCTGACAACCAATTCTCGCAAAAATAATCTGTCCATGCATGTCTTCACATTGCGGAGATCCATATACTCTTGGAATGGACATAATAAAAAATATATACATCAACTAGTTTTTTTCTATGATTTTCGCGTCCAAAGTGGAGCATATGGATCTACACAGTGTGAAAATATCCACTCAGAAAAAGGAGTATATGCATCTCTGCAACGTCTTTACGTATTGACAGATTATTTTCACGAGAATTGTTTGTCAGACAATTGCTCAACCTATTGGGTATCCAGTCCTGCATTTTTTAATTGGTAAAATATATCTCAATCTAAAATACTAAGTGTCCAGTCCTGCAATAAATAATTGTATTAACCAGTATTAAAAATAATCTATCGATATATATGTACTCACTACTCATTGCAGATAAGGTTGAAAGATATTTTAATTGTATGGAAATAAAAATAAAATAATATAATTTTGTCAAGCGTAAGCAATTCCATACAATAAACACATGCTTACCCAATAAATACAATTTACGTTTCACGCGACAAAGGGCAGCCAAAAAGAAAATTTTATCTAAAGTGTTGTCAATTTGGTCTCTCGGAGGAATAATATTGGAGGAGAGAATCTACCCCACGGGAGGGCGCGCACTCTCAAAATATTGTCGTAGGCTGTTTCTTTTGGCGCTTATTTTCCCACGAAAACCTCCATACGTATTGCCGGTATCTGCACTGTATTGTTTGTTTGGGACGCATATTTAAATTATTTAACACGCATTAAAAGATATGGTTACCTAGCAAATAATGTCAAAAAATTTTAACTTCTCAGGTGCTTGCGTTGTTTTGAGGGACATTCAATTAGTTGTATATACAATTTTTCGCAGTAAGTAATTAATTATGTACTTATGCTAGCCCTCAGCAATTATAAAAAAGTATAAAAGACTATTCTCAACAATTCAGTAAAAAAAAAATATATCAGGACATAGTATTATTGTTTATAAGGCGCGTACCCATATATATTATATTACTTAATCGACAGATTTTCTATGTCACTTTCGTATATTTAAATATTTATTTTATTGTAATATAATTTGTACCATGTTAAACGTGAAATCTTGCTCTTGGTCATTACCTATTATGGCGGGGGTACGATAGATGTCGCGGCGATAGACGGCGACAAAACTACGAAAGCAGAGATGCAAAATAGCTGTACATATGTGAGTGAGCAAGTGAGCGAGTTGTTGTGACTGACGCGCTGCCAACCTTGTTCACTTGCTCACTCATATATTTATAGTTATTTTGCATCTCTGTCACGGTCGCTTTGACGCTGTCGCTCTGGTATCCTCCCCACGGCCTTATATGCTTTTTATTCATTATAGTTTTGATAATCAAAATAAATTAAAAGCGGCAATACATCAATTAATCTCTTTATTTATTTATGAATGAGTTTATTGTCACATCTCAAATAAGATCAATAAAACATGAGAAATCTACTGACAATCAGAATTTTAATAATATGCTGGATACTATAAACTCCTTTATTTCTTAATATGCTGACTTTTATTATTTATCTTTCTGTTATATGTGAAATTGGTTTTGATATTATACTTTTATAACTTAAATAGGTATTAAAATATCAACATTGTTACTTTATTGAATTTTAGATATATTGTCTTCTACATATAGAAAAAAAACATGCTAGTTAGCCATATATAAAAGTGTTCTGATATTAAGAAGGTTGTATTAAACTCAAAAAAAAAAATCAAAGTATATTGGCCGATGATGATGTATGAATATGAAATATGAATTGTGAATATTAATAATGTGTTAATTGTATCTATTTCTGTAAACGACCCCAGACCTAATATGTAGAAGCGATTCCTTCTTTATCTATATATTAAAATATACAACCAACATGAACTCACGTCAAAATCAGTTCAGCCCGAATTCAATACAGCCTTTTGTGATTGATTGATCTTTCGCCCCTCCCATATTTTGTGTCCACAGCGCAACTTGTGAAGAGTGAGTGTCACCTAAAAGCACATATTATTGGCATTTAGAGTTTACACTCCTTTTGAGAAATGTTTTCGTGGAAAATGGCATATCCTGCTGATCCTGTAGCATTTTTTTAATACATGTCATCGGATATATTTCCTTCTATCGCTGTCTTTTGCTATGGTTTAGTTCAGTATGAATATGATTCATATGGTGACAACGTTATGTATCTTTATTGCCTTAAAATATTACTTTCTATTCTCTATATTACCAGTCGCTTACCCAAACCTGTTATGTGCGTACACAATATGATGTAAAGAGTATTATTCAGAGTGCCAGAAGTGTCCTTAAGTGATATTGATGGGCATGGACCGGAGCGAGCACGATTCATAATTTGACTAAACTAATATATTTTTAAATGTTAATCTAACACATTAAAAGATAGTATATTTCATAATTAAGTTCTTCTATTTCTTGAAAAAAAAGCTGGATGTTTCAATATCCGAGGTTTGCTGGATGGAATCCCATAGCTACTGAGGCTATTTTGAACATTAAATAATGTAAAAATGGGTGTCTTAAGAATTCAGGATAAGGATATAAATTCTCGAAAGAAGTCAGTCAATATACGTCTTCATGTCCTGGAGATCGACACATGTAATTTATTTAAAAAAAATGTCATATTAATGTCGAGAACTTGATGTACGTACGCTATAAGTTAGGTTTTTTTGTATATGGCAAAAAACATGTCACTATTCTGAATCTCAAAGCTTTTATTAGTCTTACGTTTGAAGTTTAAGCTTCTTTTAATCATTTTAAAACACTACTAGATAATGTTATTGAAATGCTACAATTTATAACTACACGAGGAAAATTTGAAAACAAGATTAGTATTTTGCAGACATTGAAGACAGTAGTTTAAATTAAATTATTCGATGTCCACAGGTTACCTTTTAGAAATTGTTGTGTGTAGAATTTATAAAATATTACATAGGTAACGCCACAATTGCCTTTGCTAACGAAGCCTTAGGCGAAGCAGAATCCAACAAATTGAAATGCTGGCGAAACAGAGTTTATCCTGTTTTCCGTTGAATTGTTAATCAGTACTAATTTTGTTGATCAATAGTACGCTGTTTCATTTATTTGTGTTTCATAAATTAACTAACTATAAATTTACGCAATTATTTCTCGCTAACTTGTTATCAGTTTGAAATAAATTAAATTATTATTATTTAATATTTTTTAATTTTGGAATGAGTGCCATTCAATTTATACTCATTTAAATAAATACACACAATGCTTTAAACATTTCAAACGAAAAATTTCACCCAAAAAAACATATGTATTCACTAATCAATACGTGAGCAGATTGACAATTCATTGAAAATTTAATTTTTTTCTAAATAAATTAAAAATTTGTTCAGTTACGATGATTATAGTTATGCGAATTAAAGAGAAAAAGAAATGGCTTTATTTAACTATGATTTGAAACTGATGACTGTATAACTTTATTTATTTTAAGTATATTCATAAATATTTTTATCGTTTATCATATAAATATAAAAACTCAGCTCAGCAGATTTTTCCGGAGAGATGATCATTAGCCAACCATTCATTTATTATAATCCTGCATTTTTAATTTTGTCACCTTCTAAAACTGTAGGATTCGTATCTGCAATCTGTGGCACTTAACTGTATGCGTTTAGCACTCAACCGATGGGGTACATATTTATAAATATCTAAAGATATGAGTTGGTTGTCAGTCTATGGGACGCGATTTTCCTACTAATACTAAAAAAAACCATTTGATCAAAGTCAAATACGATCAGTACCAGCACAATGCTGTAAATAATACTATGTTTTCCCGAGTATAATGGCCGGTCTTATATTAATTTTCCACCCAAAATAGCACTCAGTCTTATTTTCGGGGTAGGGCTTACATTTTAGTGGATAAAATCTAATGATGTCTATATTGGAGAAACTGTATTAAAAAAGTGCCTTGAACGCAAGTGCTCGTTCAATTACTTCAGCATCCTCCAGCTTGAACAGTGTTTTTGGTCTTCTTAGAGAAAGATCGTATTTTCGGGGTAGGGCTTGGAGGAAAACCATCCTTAAAAGTCATAACACGGCCCATTTTCAGAGCGGGTCTTACTTTTGGGGAAACACTGTAGTACGGCTGTGAAACGATTCCAAAGAGAGTTACAAGTAATATTATACTAAATCTCATTTTTGATGATATGTATGAACTGGAATAGATTTTTTTCATCTAATTAGTGCGTTATTTTATCTGAAAAAATATGCTTCGATACTAAAATATCAGTGAAAGCAATATTTTAAATCATCTAACAAAAATATTTTTTTGAATGCTGAGGACATAGATAAGTAACTTTTACAGTCACTTACAGTGGTAAACTAATATGGATTTTGAACGACTTATTTTTCTTCCAAGAAAGCTTTTACATATTATTGTGAATTCATATTTTTCTTTCGGTAATAAATCATATTTTCAAATGAAAATGTATGACAGTTGATACTGGTACATCTCCAAAATCAGTTTATCGAATTTTTTATGATTCTTTATAGGTTTTTATTTATGTCACAAGTTTCACCATTTTCAGGCAGTATTCATACAAAAATATAATGATGGTGTATAGATATTTGCTGCAAATGAATGTCTTTACATACGTAAATGATTGTGATTTATAAGTAAATATTTTATAAACGAAATGAGGTTGTCATTAATATATTAAAAACAGTCCTTTTATTAATTTAGTTTGTATGCTAGTAATACATTTCCCCATGACTCTATTTTCTTCTTGTAAATGTATCATATGTACACTAGATAGGGCCGCTTTTAATGCCTATCGCGAAGCAGTAGTTTCACATCTACCCAAGTCGTGCCTGCATACCTTAGCCTCGTTGAATATATTATTTAAATAATGTTTATCGACTTTCGAGAATGTCAATAATCCAGTTGGTTTGAAGAATAGCTAAGTCAAATTAATATTTTCTTGGTGCGTCTACAATCTGCCCGTACCAGTTGCAATATTTCAACTTCACTCTTGTAGTAATAAGTAGCTGGTCTGTTTTTTTATCTCTTCATTGCATACGAAATCGAAATTCAGAACTACAGTACCCATATTTTATTGAGTGTTTGTTAGATGGCACGATGTACAACCGTAAATAAATACTATTAAAATGCATGAATCTAATATTGACCAATACTATATTGTTTATATCATTCAAATATTGCACGCAGAATTTTTCTAAGCATCCGTTCTAAACGGATATTTTGAGCCTTGGTAAAGTAATATGATTTGGAGCCACAAAACAGGACTGACAAAATACATCGAATAAACGGTATTTTTTTTGAACCTAGAATTGTTTACAGATTTTTTTTTATACCATGTTCGCTCGCAACTTGGAGCATATGGATCTACACAGTGTGAAGATATCCACTTCCAAGGAGAAGTATGTAGATCTCCGGAATGTGAAGACGTCTTAACAGTATATTTTTCACGGGAATTTTTTGTCAGACAATTACTCAACCCAATGGGCATCCAGTCCTGCATTTTTCGGATTTTTAAAATCAGACAGATGGGGATTTGAACCTGCATTTCCCGGATTGCTAGGTGTGCACGCTACCAACTACGCTGCCGAGGAAACAAATATCTATAGATATCTATCAGAATAATATTTTAATTTGGAGATCCATATACTCCATTTTTACAGAGATCAATGGCTTAGATTTTAAAAGTTGCTTCAGCTACTCGCTTCACAATTAGAATACTTCACTATTAGAATAGTGACTTAATTTATTGTAACAAATATGTAACGAAATATTTCAAAGTGACGAATTATATTATTATGCTACATTTTTGTAATTAAATTAAGATGCTGGAAAAAAGGTTGTGAATCGCTAGTCCAGAGGCAGCCAGCGTTAATTGTAAGTGATGTCCACGTCATGCCCCCCTCCGAGTGTATAAATCTGCGTTTACCGCAGCGCCCGCCTAATACTCCCTATAAATTGTGAAAAAAAACCCTCCCGCTTATATGGAAAGGGGGTCACTGGAGTGTATTTATGTGCATATGTGGCAACTGAGATACTTACTTAGTATATTTATCCTTAGTTGGAAGATGCTTAAGAAAAGCCCGAATTATTTGGACAACGGTATTTTTATTGTGTCGTCTGTCACAGTAAGATACCCCACAATAATACTTGTACGCCAATGTTTTATATTTGGAATCTTTTGTATTTTCAAATGGTTTAAATGAATACTAAAAGTAGTATGCAGGTACATATTAATTTTTTAGTGTAAGCATCTATAATATTTAATTGACATTCTCAAAAAACAATAGTGACTGAGCTTCATACGCCTAACATGGGAAAAATCTTTCAGTTAATATTTTTGATCATTATGTAAAGGGTGGCTGTTAATAGCTGAAAATATTTCGGCTCAAATAGAAATAAGTAGATAATGATAAAAAGATTTCAATAAGCATTCTTATAAGACATAAGCTGGGCCGGAAAAATACCGCATTAAACTTATTATTTAGGCATTTATCTCATGCGCTGCGGAGAGACTTTCAAAGACTTTTCCCAATAAACGATACGGCGCTTTACTCTTAATCAAGTGAAACTTTGGCCCGGTTGAGGGCATAAATCATGATTCGGGAACAAAAACTCGTTTATTTGGCGAAACATAACACATGTGATCTTTAGAAGTTTTCGACTGCCTTAATATTTTACTGCCGAGAATCTTTAAGAAGAAATGAATGCTGAGGCACTATTATTTGTTTGGAAAATTTTTGCCAACGGCTTGTTCGTTTTGAGCTTTAAAAAAATCACATCAAATCCTGAAAACCTGAAACTATTGATGCAAAAACTATAAAATCAACAGATACATAGTGAGTGAAGTCAAATGAATCATATGATTTATGATTATGTTAGGTACATACATAGATTATAAACTTGCTAAAAATTAAGTCACATACTCTGAATGCTTCCAAAAGAGTTAAATCTTACTTGCCTCATTTTGCGATTCTATAGAAAACAGTGCCCTGGAAGATCATTGGGCACTATCCACAGATTCTCTTCCCGGAATTAACGGATAATGACATGACTTAATGAGATTAAAATCTGATCTACATACGAAGCAGATAAGATAAAAAATGAAATTAATCAGTAATTTTGAAATGAATTTATATATTTTTTTCTTGTGTCAATTTCTAACAACATTATTAGACTAATTTATACCAATCAGTCAAGAGTTGTTATGCTCAACATACGCACTTTTAGTAAAAAGCTCCAAAATTATAATATCAATGATTTTGTGGTGTCCTGTGTTTGTGTTGACAGCCTGAAAAGAATAATTCTTTTACAGTATTAGTCAAATAATGGTTCTGATGGCACGTGGTTGGAGTATTACTTATGTTTTTATTTACATTTATTAATAATAACTATGAAAACATCTTGAATTCATCTTTTAAAAATGTTGCTCTAAACTATCGTTTTCCCTACAAGTGTAAAGATTTAGTTTGACCGGATAGCAAAGCGGGTACTATTAGAGGAAGTGCGGGAAATATATACGGCTGGAGCCTTTATTTGACAGATGGTATGCGAGCACAGATTTTCAAATAGCCGCGTTCATTCCAAAGCGCTTTATCTTATGGTGATTTTTTTGTTGTTAGAATTTAAGCGAAACACTAAACCTATTTTATATACATTGGTATACTAAAAAAATCTCAACAAGTAATTCGTAGTTCTGTAATAATGTTATACAGAATTTACAAAGCCGTTTTCGGACACAAAATAAAATCAAGATTACGCTGATATGTAATACTTCTTAAATATGGAATACTATTCATATTACACAATATATGACTGTGAAAAGAAAATGAGACGAAGCCTTTATTTTTTCAAAATAGCTTTTATTCGTTAATCAGAATTTATACAACTTAATACACATTCTATCAAAAGGATATCAGCTGAAAATACTGAAATAGTGTCTTTCTTTAAAAAAAGGATACCTGTGCAATATGCAATCAGTAAAAAGGCCTTCCATCTAATCATTTTTATTTGTTTTTCTGGAACAAATTATTAAATTAATATCACATTAATTAAATAAAACACCAGTTTAAGTCTTGCCATACTTCAAAGTTGTGCCTATGTAATGTTTTGATTTCTTATGCTAGTTTTCCCAGCACCACGAAAGACATTATTGTAATTAAACACAAAACAAAAATTCTTACAACGGAACCAATTTTCTAATTTCTGCACTTGTTGAATTGAATATTATCTATATCTTCTATTAATTATTGTGAGATTCATTATAACTGAAGTATATTTAATATCGACAGCCCAATTTTTCAACATACATTTTACATATTTTTACCCTTAAAATTAAATCATATTTTCAAAACATTTTCATAGAAATAAATTGAGAAACTTTTACTTCAGGTATTTGCTACTTTCCTTATTGAGCTTATCGCCACTAGAGTCCGGTACATGCTTTGTCACACAATGTTGGTTTGTCCCGTTTCTCCCTTTCTTGCAACACTTTGTTGCCAGGCGAGAAAATGAAATTTAGCCCCACTCATTTTTGTACGCAAAGCTCTCATAGTTTGTGACATTTCTTTATATGTACAATTACATTTAGTTAATAAAAATTAACAAAATAGACTACTCTGGGCATAATGTTTATCATTTTACATTAGAACCTAGTCTTATAACTAGTTTTATAACTTATTCAGACCAAAAAAAGTCAAATATTTTTTCTAATTTTCTAAGCTTTTTTGAAAATAGATTATGCCGAAAAGCTAATTTTGTGGTTTTTGTAACCTTGAGATTGTAGTACGATTTCAGAAATCATAAACATGACAATGTATTTGAAAAAAACTATTATGTGGCACTGAACGAACGATTGTTGTAATTTATAGGTAACATGGTTTCCATTGTATTTAAAATAAATAGGATAATTATTTCAATATTATGTCCTTCGAAATAAACATATTTGCTTAAAATCACTTGTATACAATGGAAAATGATTTGAAGCAAATAATAAAAATATACAAAAGTTAAATACGTCAACTATAGTTGAAATATTAACACTGTATCCATAAATTAAATACTTATTAAAAACACCAGAGGATTTTTTTGGATTATTTGATCTAATGTATAATATATGTAAAGTTTTGTCCGTTTCAAAAGTGAAGCATATAGATTTACACGGCTTGAAGGTATACACTCTACATTTATATTGAATATATGAATCTCCGTGATGTAAAGACATGTATTGACAGATTTTTTAACAAAAATGCTTGTCAAGCTATTGTTCAACCAATTGGGCACCTGGTTCTGTATTTTGGGATTTAAGGAGACTTAGAGAGAATTGAACTTGCAACCTCGTATTTCAAATCACGCACTCTAACGTCTTAGCCATAATATATATAGTTAAGTTGTAATTATACGGATCTTTGGATTGTATAAAAAAATATTGTTGTTTGGTAATGTTTTCTTATTATACCTGCTACATTTTCCATCAAAAATTGAGCACTAAAGTTCGTCCAATTTTTCTTCGCGTACTGTTTGTTAAAGATGTTTTTACTAGCCAGACCTGTGTGGGGGATTGGTTTATGCTGCCTCAACTTATTGCCACACTTTAAGGGAGTGTGTAAAATGTTTGCCATCTCCTGAAGGCAGCCTCGCAAAAAAACTTACGAGCAGATAGTAGATACAGGTTCTCAGTCGCAGCCACCAGTTCCTAATGTGTGGCTCACGCAAAACAACTTTGATGTTTGAGTTCTAACTCATATCATAATGTTTAAAGTAAAGCTTTATTGAAATAGATTATTAGAAATTAGTTAAGTATAGCATAAATATAAAGATTTTATATATGAAATGTGGGCCAATGACTTTAATTTTATAGCTTTTTTGAAATTATCACGTTTTTAAAAATTCGGAACTAATTCACGGAAAGAAATCTTCTATTGTTTGAGAATAGTGAATTCATGCCCAGTCAGTCGAAAAATTAGCTGATAATGATTCTCGTAAAAATAATAAATGTCTAATAACTTTAAAATGCAAACATCGATATACTCCATTTCCTGCACTGATCATCTTCAAAATATTGAAATCAGTGATCAGTTGAGGACATGATATAAAAATATTTTTTTTTGGTTTTTAATGCGATTATATTAGGTTGAGTAATTGTCTGACAAGCAATTCTCGTAAAAAAATAATCTGTCAA
>JAGVSQ010005912.1:0-17046 GCA_022683975.1 Rhyacophila evoluta
GATGCCGAAAGGCGAAACCCGGATCGCTGACAGTGATCTCACATATGGAAGTTTACCAGGCTTAAATAATTTATTTAGAATACATATTAGCTTGGAGTACAATAAAAGCAAAGTATCTGGTGATTTATATGATAATTTCTATCTTTTTTTAAATTCCTTTGTTTTTAATCTGTTATGTTATACTCAATCCACATTCGACATGTAGGGGTATTTTTATTGTAAGATTTTTACATTATTTAAGTAAGAGAAAAAAATAAAATGTGTGAAGAGATCACTAAGAACCGTGGTTTTATAACGTTTGTATAACTACATACGAATAACAAATATGTATATACAATACATTGGCGTGTGTGCGTGTGAATAAGATGTGGCGATGAAGCAGCATATAAAGATTTTTTTCGTAAAATTGAGATAGACAACATGTTTCAGACTCCAATTTATCCAATAAGATTGATTGACAATATGTTTATTGAAGCACATATTTTATACTCACTCAGTCGAGTGAAAAGGGTTGACGTTTTATATTAAGAGGGTTCTTTTATAAATTTAGTTGTTGTACCCAATTTTGATATACGGTATTATTTTAAGAGCGATCACACATATCGCTGGATGTGACATGATCACTCGAATTATAATATAATATCAGCAAAAGGATTAGAGTGTGTAAAATACCATCATTTATTTTGATACGATAAATTATTAATGTTTCATACAGAGTCACATTTGGTAAAAGTTAAGTCAAACCTCATACGGCTCATAGTGTAATTATCCGTAGATGAGTTTGATTGAATAACTGATAACAATGTTTATATTAATTAGTCATCTCTGTATTTAGATGCTTTGCTTACAATAAAATATCTCTATAAATCAGATTCTTACGGGATTTAACCAACGCACCAAAATGGCGTTGTATTATATATGGGTATTTATTTAATGTGATTAATTATTTTAACATATATTATAAGTGTGTAAATAGCAGATAACCGTTATTTTTAAATTAAGTTTGGTAATCAGATTTTGCGAGAGTAAATAATGAAAAAGGTGCGTGGCCTAGTGTAAATTTATTATTTGGTTGGAATCGAGGAAACATTTTACAAATAAAATGTCGCCGTATTGTAGAGGTGCAATAATTGATATCGTATATTAAATTCTAAATTATTTAAAGCTGGTAAACTTCCACATGTGAAATCACTGTTGGCGACCCGGATTCCGCCTTTCGGCATCTTCAGGCTACTGCTACTACGTACTAACATATTTTATATGTTCGCTCACCGCCCACATATAATGTAGCCTGAAGATGCCGAAAGGCGAAACCCGGGTCGCTACCAGTGATCTCACATATGGAAGCTTACCAGTTTTAAATAACTTAGAATTTAAAATCAATTTCCATCAGACACCATCAGTCGAAAATATTAGATATCGTATATATTTAAAAAAAAATGATTGCATTGTGAAGGGCTAAAAGTTTACATATTTTTATGTAAAAATCACCAAGCGGTATATTTGTATAAAAATACGTTTATTATTTAGCTTAAAATTTAATTTTTTTATTTATAATGAAGAAAATATAAAGAATTGCCGTGAAATATCGTATTCTATAAGAATTACTGGTCACTTAAGCGATTGCCCCCCCTGGAAATCCGGTTCTGCATCTTAAAATATTTTAAATATTGTAAAAGACCACGTAATTCGGACCCGCGAACCCGAGCCTAGGCACGTCCACTTATCAACTCGAGCACTGGGGTTACAAATTAACAAGTAGTCTGTTGCGATATGGATGATTTTAATTTATAGCATTTGTCATCAGAGTCGGGACGGGGAACTAAAAATAGAATTTATAGACTAATTTTACATAATGATTCAGCAAAGAAAATCTTACCGAATGAATTCATTCAAAGATGTAAGTAATCTACTAATTTTTAATTAGCACACATATTTAGCGTACAAATTATGGGTTCAAGTCACGTAACTAATTGAAAAACTATTTTGCACGCTGATTTGAATCTAAGGCGTATAAAACAATTATTAATTTAAAATATTTGTTTAAATATATTATAATTATAATTTTATTGATAACATTATTTCCCCGGTGGCAGATAGACTACCGTACGCGCTTTAGAGACGGAAGCTGCGGGTTCGATTCCCACGGCTGTAGGATGTTTTGAAAGCTTTATCTGTCAAATTTATCTTTCTTCTCAGCTCAGCTTTCTTTAAAAGAATATCAGAATTATTTAAGTTTATCATGTACGTTGCAGACTATGGCAAAATTGAATTACAACACAGACCGCAATATCCATCTTGCTGACTGTGCAGTTAATTTTCTCCTTGGTCGTTGAAGACATTACTGTCTTTAGTGCATTTGATGCATATCATCTTTAAGCTCTTCTTTCTTACTATATTGCAGATCTATACGCTATTTATGAAAGACCGGAAATTTCAATAAAGACATTTTAGTGGCTTCGATGATAGTGTTGTTCTTATGGATTTTTTATTACATCAATCTTTGCTTGCTATGAAAAATATTTTGAACGTATAAGGGTAACACGATTTCTAGCAATGGGTACCTGGTTCAGAATTTCAAGTTTTGATTCGGTCGTACTCAATTAAATTGAAGGTAAACTTGACCGCAGCGGTTTGCGGCCGATTCTAATTTAGTTTTCAAACGAATCCTTCTCCGAAATAGATTAGTCTTCGTCTTGCTGTATTCAATTTCGTATGGCCGCTTTCGGTATTCTACGTTGCGCTTTATTTGCTACGGTATCTTTGTGGGAAACAATGTAAAAAAATCTGTTAGTAAAATATCTGATTCAAAATTTCGTTACTTTTTACAAAAATCAAAATCTAAGAAGAAAATCACTTTGTTTTATAAAGAAATATACAATGTCATGCCGAAAACTTTTTTTTTGATTGACGTTGCACATTTACAAACATATTAATGCGCACCTAAACACATTTATTTTACTGCACGTTTATCAAAATTTGATTTATTTTTCTCTCCAGTGTTGGCTGAGTTGTACATATAAAAAATAAAGATCGCGTTAAAACCTTTACCGGTGGCCAGCTATTTTCTGATAACAGAATTTTTATTAGCACAATAAATTGTACATAATATAAAATTGTGTCGTTTTGGGGTGGAGGATTTAAAGTTCGGGATTAACCGCTGCGGTAAAAAAACTAGGATACGTTATGCGGGACGTTAAAATCAAAACGAAGTTTTGTCTGCCAGCCATACACTTTCTGAAATAAGTCGCGTCAAATTCAATTTAGAACCGTGTAATATACATCTATACAAACATATTATTTACTATTTTCAAAACATCGTTACCGAGAGCGGACAATGACGTTTTTCTATCCGCGCCAATTTCAGGCATATTCTTAATATGGTCATCCAAGATTCTGAATCTAAAGAGACTTGTCATGGCATATAAATTTTATAGCATAGCTGATTATGCATTGTTACGCGTACGTTTACTTGAAACTTCCTTCCCAGTGTCTGCCGAAATCTGTCATAATAGCTGTTCATCTGTTTTATGTCCATGCCCGGATCGACCGATCATATTATAATAATTTAAGTATGTCAATCTATCGACATTTGAACGAATTTTATACATGCATTCCCAATGTAATTAATTTGATTAATCATTGTTATGGAGTTTTAAATTATTTGACGGAGATTATAATATAACATAAAAGTAACTGTTATACATCGGCAAGTAATTCTACCGTATCCAAATTCTTAGATATAAAAGGAGCAGCTGGGAATTTCGCGTGCGCCCTGGTGCGTAGACGTTCACCGTGATAATGGAAATTTATATGGGTGTTTAAACGAAGATTGGGATAATTCGGGCGCACCCCCTCAGACTGGATAAGATTAATGGTACTTAATCGAATTCAGACGTCTATATAGGAAACTATGTGCACCTGCCATTATTAGTCTAGTGAGTTCCTTAAAAATAAAGCAAACATCGTTGCAAGTTGTACAAAACCATCGGACGATATTTCTTAAAATAAGTCCGACAAATTTTCAAAACATTATATTCATATTTTGTTCACATCAAATCGCTGAATGATCAAACAGATCAAGGAAATGAAATTACGTGTCCTGTAAGTGCTTATTATGAATGAGCTAGTTATGTAAAAAGATGTTAGATAATAAAATATCACCCATCGAATTTCGCATGAAAAATAGCCAAAAAAACGAAATCAAAATTAAAAAATGTATGCAAATTATGTTTGCAAGTTGCTGACTTTATTATCTTTCTCTCATACTATATGAGTTTTATATTATATAATAGCTGCGGCCAAATTATATTAAGAAGATATTGTATAAAGGTTATACGACTGATAAAACTGACGAACTCGTATAATATTTATAAGGCCGTCGAAGAATTCCTTATTCTCAAGTATTTTCTTCGAAACAACCGATTTTAAATAGTTTGTAAGATTTTTCAAAATCGTGCACTGTTGGATTCAATAAAAGTATTATAATACACACTGTCGATGATTTGAGAGAAGTTCGAGAAAATGGACTTGTCATTTTTAAATAGCATTATTGGTATGGATACCGATTAAATAACAGATAAACCATTTACTTATCAATTTTATCAAGCGATCTGGGACAAATAATTTTTTAAAATTAATTAAAATAAAAGCCTTTTGGAGGATTGCAGCTGGATTGAATATTTCAGAAAAAGAGACCATTTGGTGGCGATCTATCTCCAAATATCCGATTATTATTTGAAATCAAATCGGAGTATTGTATTTCAGGCAATATAATATATTACCAACTCAATTTAACGAACAAACAAACAGTCGCCACGTGTTTATACGCTTTGCACGTCAAAACGGCAATCATACCGACACAAAAAACATACTTCTTTCTGTAAATATTGCGAGAGTTGAACCACGGCACTTCATTAAAACAAATGAATTTGTATCTCACACCCCGGGAATTGCGGTGGAATCAACAGGGCGAAATGAATGTTGCCCAAAGCCAAAATAGGCGCAAAGCTTGTGTGACCACCTGCGCAGGGAAGGGCCGAACGTTTTGGCCACGTCATTCAATGAAGGCGAACAGGAATGCCAAGTCACCATCTAAAAATCTATTTTGTTTCCTCATATTGAGTTTTTTCCAACGGCTTAACAAAATTATGCATACATAATACATATTATGTAAACTGGATATCACCAGAAATCCAACGTAAAATAGGATATAAAATGTGTTTTAGTTTCATTTTTAAGAGTTATTTAAATTATACAGTAGATAATAGTCTTATAAGTTTCGTAACAATTTTCAAAGCGCTGAAGGCAATAGTATATCAAGAGTTTTTATCATTAGGACAATGTCAAACGATAATGGTTGAAAACTACTGATTTTTGTGATTTTTTCGTTTTTTGTTTGAAACAAAATAGAAAAATTTTAAAACCCTGAAATAGTCTGATTATAATACATTTGAGGCACTGAAAAGCTGAATCGAAACGCCTTTCGGTTGAGCTTTTCACTTAAGGGATGGTCAGTGGTCACTTCGCTGAACTTTTGCTGTTCGCAAATGATGCCACGAGGGCCGATAAACTTGTTTTTCCCTGGCACCAGGTGACAAAGGCCTTATTTTTATTGGCATCGTGCGTCCATTGTAGGTGTGTGTAATTTTATCTGCACGGCCGAGAGTGGTTTTTGTCAAATGAAAATTGCTCGCCGCTCGCTCTGTGCGCACAAAAGAACGACTACCCTTCATTTGGTTGGTATGGAAGATTATTTTTGCGCTTGTTTTGAAAAATATTTCAGAATGAGCAAAATAAAAGATATACTATATATATTGCAGTTAAATATTTACAATTATTGTAGAAATTAAAGTATGGTTTTCCACATAAATGAAAAGGTTTCGCTGTTGAGACAAATGTAGATTTTAAAATTATAATTATAAAATTGCATTTTCAATTAAATTTAATCGTAACCATATTTTAAATATCATAATGCATGCTTATCTCATTTGGCAGTAAAAGTGACGTATTTTTGTAATGCTATAAGCCGGAGCCGAGTATTCTTTAAAACACATTTATAAGAAACACACAAAAAACCAAAGCTCAAAAATAACGCACATTTGTAGTACTTAAGTTATTAGTAATTATTAGACGTTTGTCTTTTTAATTAAATTTTTATTTCCTCTCTTCAGCATTAGAAAAAAAGCTCAGTGAAGAAAAGCGTGTATTTATGAATTTTCCATAGAAAAGATTATGAAACGCGTTTCGTAGGCAAATGAGAACATTAAACTCGTTATTAATATTTATTTCGATGCGGGAAACAAATGTGAAGTGGTCTGTTCTCAAATTTACATTGAAGATCTCTGCACACATGAGTATTAGCGCAAATACTAAAAAATAATGTAATAATAAGTATTTTCGTTTGAGAGGAATATAATTATTTTTTTATTATGTTCAGTCACAACGATTTTTGTATGATCAATTTCGGAGAATAATATTTTTAAATATCATTTTGCGGAGAGGTAAAATGTTCTGAAAGAAACTTTGGCTCGCAGTCAAGCAAAAATTGAGTAACACGCACTCTGAGAGAAGTATTTAAACTTATTCCGACAATAGCATGTGGTGTTCTCTATTATAATACAAAAACGACGTATGTAGACTTTTCAAGTCCCGTCATCGAACCTAAGTAAATGAATGCAATTGCATTCAGATAATGACATCAGCGCATTGTGGTAAGTGTGCGAATATGCTGTTATGTCTATTGAGTTGAAAAAACACAATATTTTATTGGAAATTTGTGGAATTAAAGATAATTTATAATATGTCACAATTAATTTAATTCATTTGATCTATTTACACAAAGTGACATTAGTAAAAGCACGGTACAAGAAAATATAATAAATCCAGTGCGTTTAAGAAGTGTGAGTACGATTTTAGAATCACACACACACACATCTTTAAACCATGTTTGCGAAGATTTCCAACCTAGAAAATATGTCCCGCAATGTGAAGACATGTCTTCGCTGACACACATACATTATTTATATATGTGCATATGTATATGGATATGGATATGGCGGATATGGGAGAGAGATACGTATGTGGGAGAGAAAGTGGACAAGACTTATAAAAACAATATATATTTTTTAAAATTAACTTATCAACAGTTATTTATAGATAAAATAAGTATAAATGATTTACAATAATATTTAAAAAAAAAAAAGTAATATTTATATAAACTTTTAACTCTGTGTGTGTTTTTAGGAGACAAAATAAGATATGTATATGATATGTATCACTGACTTTTTTGACATGTCAAAAAGGATATTACTTTATTTATTTTTTTAAATACGACACCGGTGATTATTAGACCTAATAATGACTATCTATTTAGATGGTTATACATTTCCTGACGATGACGTAGGTACACACCGGAAACATCGTTATTATGCCGCTTGTGAATATTTAATTATGAAGCCTATTTCATGATGTTCACAATAATATCTTTTCAAAAATGGGTATCAATTTAATTTTGATATCAAGTTAAGGATTGCAAATTTCGAGTAAATAAATAAAATCAAATGGTGTCTGACGCGTATTTTTTATTTTTTGTTACCGTCTGATGTTTTCCTTCAGTCCTTTAATGTTTTTAAGTTTGTTATATACTCCAATTAATTTAACTAACAATAATAATCGTTCATTTTTATTTTATTATATATTTCTTGTTATCCATTACATTTTTCCGCCTGTAGGCTCCCTCGATGAAAGCTGTGGTGAATTAAATAGCAATATATTAATAATTGAAACGTATTGCTAGTCGTACCTATCAATACTTTCAAAAAACAAAATAACTGTGTGAAAAAAACTTTACTAAACATAAATGACTTGTTTCTGTTTATGGGAAAAACTTTCGCAATTTTATCCCATTGATTTCAGCAAAAATATTTTCACAGAGAAGGCTGTTCACATAATATAAATTCCGAGTATGTAAAAGGTTCTTATTGTCTTATTGACACACTTGATCGATAAATTCTTTCTATGTACAAATCGAGTGAACGCTATTAATATTTTATGAAATTAAAATTTTATCGCACTGGGAGATGTTAAATGTTTATTTACTCGGCAGTATTCCGATATAACCATATTTCTCTAACATAAAACTTAAATTAAGCTTAAAAATTCATCATTATATAATTCTGAAAATTTTACAGTATTTTGATGTGTTTAGTAGTGGGTGGAATGTTGTCAAATGGATTTTATATGATTAATCTGAAGCTATTCAAAAACACCTTTATTAGATAATTTTCAATATCTGGTCAATTTCATCATAGGCAACCATAATTCTTTTTTTAAATGAGGGTCTTCCTGTTTGCATTGAAATTTATATATGATTGTGTTTTCCCGTGCAACGTTTTCACGTTGAACTTTGTTCTTGATCTAAGCGTAGAGGCTCCAACCATTCACTTGGTCATACAGTATCAAGAGAACATTTCCAGCGATGATCCCTGTGAATAACGTGCTTCATCAGTCGACTTTTCTTCACGCCTGTCTGTTGAAAAGGAGTATTTGAAGACGTTGGATACGTCTTATTCTGGAAAAATATACGGAGAGGTGACTCACATAATTTGAAAATATAGTGACCGACGCATGCAATTCGTGACGAGATTGTAGATTTTTATTATCAATGTTGTCATTGGTAGTCTCAATCTGAAGCGTCTCTGTAAAATATAGCTGTGTCACTTTGTTTATTGTAACCTTTTGGCTGATATCGTTTTCAAACATGACACTGCAAATACGAGTTCGTAAAATATTGGGTTGATTAACTTGACTTAAAATCTCATTTAATTCGCAGCTTCTTCTAGTATAACTTAAATCAACATTACCGCTAAACCAATGTCGTTGATATATCATAGGAGTGTAGAGGTTTATGGTAAATGTAAACGTAAGCGACTTCAGCTATATTATATTAGAATAAAGAAATGAGTTATATATTGCTATCAGTAGGCGTCAGTTAAATAATACCATTGATAGGTAAATTCTTTACTTGGTAGTTTTCAAATAATTTAACTGCGGTCAGGTTTGGGTCGACGAAGGTTGTAGATTAATGCGCACTTTTAGACTTGACTTCGATAGATTTTTCTACACTGTCAAAAGTACGCAGTGAGAAATATCAGACAAGTCTGAGCCTTAAAGCTTTATGAGCCTTTAACAGTGGTGTTCTAGACAACTCGACTTACACAAATTATTTATTCTCATTTTGGGAAACCGAAAACACTATTTCAAAATTATAATAGTTTGAAATTTTAAAATATTTCATTTTGTAATTGTAATGTTGTCAAACGTTAAAGATTTTCTAACGGTAATTTTTATATTTAGACCAAACTTTCATATATTGTCATTTAATAGATGGAACCAATATTCCAACGCATATTTACTGAATTACTTTGGCCACTTACGACTGAAATAGTTAAATAAAAACATTTTTATTTGCGTTTAAAGTATATATTATGGGCAGTCTATTGAGCGATTGTTTAACAACTAATTCTTTGAAAACCCTGATCTAAAAATAATCTGCTTCATATTATAAAGATTCGTATACACCATATTTAATTTATAGAAAAAAAAAATAAAAAATAATCATCCAGAAAGACGCGTCATAACTACAATAGTCAAATAAATAAATTTAAACATATGAAATAAAACAGCTGTCGAAATGTCTGCGTATATTGTGCAATTCTAGGTTAAATAAATTGAAAGGTTTCGAGAAAAAAGGTTTTTCTACAGTCATTTAATATGAAAAGCTATCTTTCGCCCTCGAGCGGCTTAAAGTTTTATTTTTAAATATTCTTATCAGTGACGGTCAAATCGAAGAAAATGGAATATTAACATATTTTTGTAAGGTTGACGATTGACGGTGAAAAATAATATTATTTTTGAAAATACGAATCGCGTTTCACCCTATAGACTTTGTCGAGTTGTTTTATTCGGCAATAAATTTTAAATGAAAAATGTGTTGCGTCATATGCACTTTGTTTAAACTGAGTCAGCTTAAAGCGTTTTAAAACATATTGTGATTATGAAATAAGCAATATAAACCACTCGCCGTTTTCAGTGTCAATCAATCTGGAGCAATTTACTATATTTACCAAATAGATAAGACATTGAATAGTCAGATATAATTTAATTTTTATTTGCGTGCATAATACAAAAAAAACACTATATCAAATTGTGAGAAAAAAGATTTTTATAGGGAAGTTCATTTGCTATGCACCATTAAAATTGATGGTTTTAAATCACTGTCACCAGACGTAAAGCGACTCGACGCATGATAAGTGACTTAATCATAAGGTGTCGTGACGCAATGTCAAAAGGACCGATGACGTGATTATAACGAGACGCGAGGACGAACCGAATCCGATCTAATTATTTCAAACCACAAATTCGATGAACCGAGGATTCGCTTTCGCGGCTCTTATCGTACTCTGACCCATTAATTGTAATACGAGCCGGACACGAGAAAAACCACCGAACAAAATTGGAATTTCTTAAATGATTACCAGTTCGCACGCTTAGAAGAATTATTTTTTATAAAAACTATCGATGATATACGTGTATTTTTTCAATTTGTATAGATTTTCTTGACGGAACCCTTCGAGGTTTAACCAATACTTAATATTCCACATCGTGCATTTCATGAATACTGTTTAGCAGATTTCTAGGAATTATTTTGATTTTCAAATGAGCTATGGGAATAACCAAAATGTACTTTTACTAGTTGTCCAAACTCTTTAAAATGAAGATTTACTCAATCGTGCACCAAAATTACGACATGTCCAATCTTTGCTTTACCCTTATGAGACGCTGAAAATATAGACCCGAATTGAATAGATATCCCTCGTTGAATACATTGGGTTTTTTTATTTATTATTATCGAACATTATTTAAAACGTTTTCACTGCGGTGTAATTTTTTATACTAACGTCCGGTTGCAACATATTTCCGAATATAACGTATTCACGTTCTGGGGTTTTCCTTGTGTCTTGAAACGCTAATTGCTAATAATGACATGTCGAGTAACTGCGGTAACATTTACGCTTTGTCATATCATTTAAGATGAATTGAAGCAGAAATTTATAAATTTCATTTATTTCGCAGTGGTGTGTGAAAATGAACAGCTCCTCCAAAAATCTCAGTGGCTAGCAATGTTCTCACGGTACGCCAGCATCACGTAGCTCTGTTAAATACATTGCATTCAGTATAAGAGCCTTCTGAAAGGTTTGATTGCCTATTTTTTTGATCACCCATTTATTCTTTTTTCTCTTACTACTCCAAAAATCAAGATCATATTTTCTTGCGGGACGATGTTTATATAACATATATCCACGCAGATAATAGACGAATGTGTGATTTGTTCGTATGGAAACTATAAAGGAACATAGCGGAACGGTTTGAGTTCACTCGGGTGTTAAGGATATTATTATATGTATTTTGTAAAATAAATACGGGCATCAGTCGAATAGGAAGTAGCCGGCGATGCTCCTGCATTCATTGCCTTGGCTAATATATAATACAATAATATAAGCGCGAGTGCAGTGGCGGATGGTGATAATGAAAACCCCGGCGAATATGGGCTCACGAATTTGCATAAGCCGACGCGGTCCAAAGCTGTCTTCCTTTGCCGTGTTTCGCTATACTCGTACTTCGCCGGGACAGCTGAAAGATAAATGAAATTGTTCAAAACATAAGGTACCAATAAAGTCGTGACTATAAATAGGGTTTAATGTAGTACAGTAAACTTAATCCGCACTGGTAGAAGTCATACTTTTTTATTATTAAAAAATTCGTATGTTTTTTTTCGAAACGTTGCTTAGGAGTACTCAACCGTGAAATGGTTTTCTAAAATAATCTGATTTTTCTTTCGCTCGTAGCCTCTATTATGAAGGACCATTTCCTCATTTAAAATTTTGTGACTGAATAGTTTCTTTAAATGTTATCATAAAATGGTAAACTAATAAGTCAACATTACACATTTGTTTTTGTTTAAGTCATGTTCGCTCCCAACATGGAGCATATAGATCTCCGTAAGAGAAGTATATAGATCTCCACAATGTGAAGATGTCCAGGCAGATTATTTCTCACATATTACCCAAATATAAAATCGTAGGCTACTTTAACTTAATGATTTTAGAACTGTATACTATCTTTGGATGAGAATTTATGGCTGGATATGATATTATAGAATATTATCTACTGTAGTGTTAACATTTTAGTTAATTATTATTTAATAATAACTGTCAATTCATTCAAAACGCAGTAGTTAACTTTACTAGATTTTGTGAAATAAACAATAAAGTTTAACACGTTGAAACCGACAGCTGAATAAGGAGATTTAATATTATTTATCATATATATTTCAAAATTGATTTAAAGCTCACAAGTTTTTGTGACTTCTTCATATACGAAAGTTTACAAATACCAAAAAAATTGTATTAAAAAAAAACTTAATCAAGCTCCTTATACCTTCTTCTTCGTATGGTTTGTCATAGCTGCTTGGTTTTATTTCATACAAAACCATAACTGCAAGTTTCAATAACATATACTTGTCACTGAAAATTGTATGTTAATTGTTTAATGATTTTGAAAATAGATATACAAATTCTTATTTTTACACTATTAATATTGTACGTACTTACTCAAAAAGAGTGGTTCAAACTGGTAATATATAATATAAAGCGCATAAAATCAATGAGCATATCTATTTTATCCGAAAGAACCCTTAGTCAGTGTAAGTGTGGTGTGTTTTGATGACTTAACGTAAATAATGTATTGACGCGGAAGCAACAGTTATTACGCTGTAGAACTCAGTCAGTACCGGCTTAGTTTGCTTATTTCCTAATCCGGGAGAGCTTAATTGAGCGGAAATCTACCTGATCACAGACGAACTGTTTTATTTACCCCCAGAGAGATCTGCATCCAATAATAATATAAATTCATCTAAGATACTCGCAGCAAGCAATATGTATTAGATATTGAAATATTTTAGATTGCGAATGCTTTACTATATACGAGTATAAACGTATAGATATGTGGAGTTACGTACAAATAGTAAACAATACTTTTTATTAATGGACACAATAGGTCATTCCATATTAGTCAACGTCTTATGGTGTTATAAACGACATGTCTACCAGTGATAATATGTGAAAGGACGATTATTGTCAAACAAAACTATTCCTTTTTTATAAGCTTTTATTAACACATCAAGTTGAGGTGTGGTCTTGATCTACGGATAGAATTAAACCTCTGAGAATGTCCGCAATCAAAGTACTGCTTGCTCTGCATGTAGGTATTTGAAGCTATTGCTGGGATTTGGTGGAAAACTTTTTCAATATATAAGTTGGATGTAGTTTGCACTCGGCAACTGCGGACTGTGACCTTTCATTTCATTCATTAAAACAAAACTGTAATTACAGCCGATACGTTCTGGCTTAGTATGCACTGTCTAGCGATTAATTCCTAAACTAATTTGTTTTTTTATTGTATATCTAGTTGTATATGTTTTTTTTCCACTATTTTACGATTGAATGGAGCATACATGTTAATCTTATTAATCAGTAAATTGATGTTATCAATATTAACCAAACCAAGTAAAGTAATAATGGATTGAATAAATTAATATTGAGAGTTGTATGAAAATATTCTAACTCATCCTTTTTATTTTTTAAATTATTGCTTCTCTTGATATATAAGATAGATAAATATTAAAATTAATTCCATCCGATAAGATTATAGTGTAAAACTTCCCTATAACGAGCGCAATTCATTTTTTACTTGCCATAATATTGAAAATAAGAATATGAGATTTGAAATTATTGTAAAATAGTCGGATTGACAGATTTTTTCGCCCATGAGAATTGGTTGTGACGTTTTGAATAAATTTCTCAGTCCATCGAGCATTCAATAAAATTGGAAAAAAACAGCCAAGCTAATATGAATGTACCTAATTATCCAAAATTAAACGACCAAACATTGATTATTACAATTATTTCAAAGTATGGGCGTATTAATGTATAAATAATATAGATTATTGTAAACAAATAAGTTGTATTTGAAAACCATTTCACTATAGAGACTGTGAACATTTAGTATATAAATAGTTGTTTAGACTTTCCTATGTATTATTGTCTCACCCTTTTTAACTTTGATATTAATATTTTTTAATATCCTAAATATGACTTGCACTTTTAATTGAAATATAACATTGGTATACTTATCCATCCCAGAAGTGCACAAAGATCTCTTCTTACGAATGACGTTAATTTAAACGGACACAGAGGGAAGAGTCATAAATAACGACGGGGAACTGTGTGAAATACGATACTACATCTGTGGAAATTTAATCAAAACTATGCCAAAATTTGTAATGTAGTTCACGATCTTATTTTCACGATAAATTCAATAAAACAATATTTAATGTTTTTAATTTAGACATTTTTTTTATTTAACACTGATCTAATTAAAAAGGTTAAAACAATTCAGTTTGCTCGATTTGAAGTACAATAAACTCTTAATAGTTGCGTTTATGCTTATTTTGTTTTGTTTATTATTTTATGAGAAAAAAAAATATTTCCATAAAAAGTGTGACTTTATCAATTATCAATCATTCAGTATATTATAAGATTCAGACAATTTAAATTGAATGTGCGTTATGGAGAATTTCTTAGTCAGTAATTTGATATTCAAGCAAAATGGGTATTTTATGATTCTAATCTTAGATCAAAAGCTCTTCAATGTGAGGTTACTACCCATCGATCGTTGACTGAAAGATAATAGTTCTTTTATATTTAATATTTTTTTTCTCTTGGATTATTTAAAAATGTTAAAAATTATCATATAGTATATATATTATCATCGACATAATATCCCATAGATCGTTTTCTGCGATGAAATCGTAAGATTTTAGTCAACATTTTACGAATTTAATACCTTGGATGTGTTCCAATATTGTGTAAGTCGGTACGTTATTTTAATAAATTTCTTTTGTGACTTATCGTATTGATTTAAAAAGACAACTGCTGAAGTTTAAGCTGTAGACAACAAACGAAGAGTAACTAAGTATCTATTTAGAAAACAAGCAGTTACACATTCCACTGAATACATTTTTTACGTCACACAGAACGTAATAAGTAGGAGAGAAGAGCCGTACTAATCCGCTTAGCTCGCCTTGTACGAGAAGATCATAATGTCCCGAGCACAGAGGTACTGCATTATGATAAAATATTAAGCTGTTCTTTTGCCGTGGAAAACGGAGCGTCGCAAAAACCTCTTGCGGCACGCTGCGACCCTGTTACACGGAAAATTAACGTTGATGTTTGTTCATTTTGTCTTCGCGGAAAGGCAACGAAGGTAAATAATTCCTCCGGAAGACACGCAACCGGTGTTTAAATATTTGCAAATAGCAGAGTTGCCGGCTTGTTTTTTGCTCGGCTCATTTATTTATTTGATATTGTAAGGGGTCGGCGGGAACAGGCATTACCCAAGTGACAGCCGGAAAATTCAAACAGTATTTATTATGAAGCAAAGTAAAAGGGCGAGAATTTTCGTATCTTCTTTTTATTACTAAGTACATACATCACAATAAATTATGTAACCTCTCATAGCGATATATAATATTTCATGGATTTAAATAATCCAGCTTCGAACATTGTTAGGCACTTCTATATTATACATTTTAGTTCATCCGTAGGAATTATTTATATATTTCATAGAAAATATGTAATCTAATCATAAAATAATTGAAAAATTACTCACAGTGCGAAACTGAAAAGATTGTGAAATGCCATCAGTTATTCAGTTTTTACGCCATTGTCGAGATTAAAAAATTCATATGTGTAATGTAACATACAATAAATGAAATGACAAAGACTGTTTCACATTTTTTTTTATTTTGAATTAAAAATAAAATCGCGGATAATTCTTTGAACATTTAAACCGAGCTTGTTGATTTTTTGCGACACGAAAAAAATAGATTCTTAACAATTAATTTTTTATTTTCTATTTATATATTTCCAACGATTTACATTTAAATAAAAATAAAATTTTACTGTCGCATATTTCCCAAAACAAGTTTTGTTTTTGTAAGACTCAATTTACATTTATCTTAATTGATGGTGATTGAACCCAGATTAGGGTTTAAATTATGGCTTATATAATACTATTTTGGGTAAAAACTTCAAGAAATGCATCTCGCTACAAAAATGCGATTGTAAAATATTTTCCGCAAAATTATTTACGAAAAAATTCCGAAAATGCACTCTCGTGAAATAAGTTGACTAACTCACCAGTTAGTTGTTGAAATCTGTTTAACAATTAAACATTTTGCGGATTTTTTCTTCGCAATTGAATGGTTTTGTCGCAACAAATGAATAGGTCTGTGAACATTTATAAAAACTAACGTAGAGATGCACTACTGCTGTGCTATATTCACTTTTAACTAAAAACAGTTAGCAGGCACGTACAAATGAGCAGAAGGTTCACTTTTCATATTTGATGAGAGTAGGTTGTCATTTTATTTCCCTATGGTGCGCCCCATTCTTGTGTTTGCATGTGACCGCTAACATACTCTTTGCATTTATAACAACAAAACTTATAAAATCATGTGTAGTCAAATAAATTATTATTTAAAAACAGATAAATCTTGGATAATTAGATCATTTTAATATGGTTATTATTAATTAAATGTATATCTTATAAGAAAAAATGTTTCTTTTTCTCAATATTGAATTTTCAATCGTAATAAAATTTAAAATTAATTCTTTAACGATTTTAAAATTCAAGCATTATGTTTATTATACTGATAATAATGATGTTATTTATTACACGAGATAATAATGTTTAACATGCAGTGTTTTTTTAATCATTTCTTATCTGAATCTAAAACATACTGTAATCCACAGTGAAAACTGTTTATTTGTCTTTTTGAATATTTTTCACGAGAAGTGACTATTATTAAATCGCTTAATCTTGGGGGAATTCGGTCCTACATTTACATATTTATTTTTAATT
>JAGVSQ010005914.1:6436-17045 GCA_022683975.1 Rhyacophila evoluta
TACACAAAATAGTATAAATTTATCATACAATAATAAAAAACACATCGATGGCTTAAAGTGTAAGTTAAAGTTAATAAATTGATTTTTGAAAATTTTACAGGATAGTGTAAAAGCCGATTATTTTGCTATTTGTTTTTGCGATTATTTTTATATAAAAAACTCACCTTAAACTATTTATTAGTAGATCTCTCATCCCAATGAAATTGTCAAATTTGTCAGGAGGTTTTTTCGATGTATTTAAATAGCTCTGAACTTCTAAATTATTGAAAACTGGTAAACTTCCATATGTTCCATATTTATATATTCCATATTGTTCACGTATGGAAGTTTACCAGTTTTAAATAATTTGGAATTAAAATCAATTTCCATCAAGCAGCATCAGTCAAAAATATTAATTGTATAGATTTTTGCTAGGTCTCAGCTCATACTGAAGTTATTGGAAATAAAGAAACAGACTTTCTTGCGGAGGCAATAACAAATTATCATAATATTTGGACCTTTCAATAATATTATATGCAGATATGTTTAAATTAAAAAAAAACCTGATGAAGCCCCGTCATAGAAAATAAAGTACACCGTGATATGCTTGCAAAAAAACTTATCTGAGATTTTATCGTCACTATTAACCATTGTAGAGAAGATCACTTCAACGCAGCAGGATCTTTTGTACGTATTAAGATTTTTGATAGTACAGTGTGTAAGTATGCAATGGAAACTTTTGATATCAAGCACCATCAGTCAAAAATATTAATTAGCTCTGAACTGTCAAATCAACACGGGGCATGCATATAAATAGCATGGTCCAACAAGATGATATTATCAAGTCATTTCAGCAAAAAATGGACTCACCAACTTTGCACTTTAAGCCATTGACACGAAAAATAAAGACAGCGATAATAACAATAATTAGAAGTAAACGTAAAGAGAAAAAAAACTATGAAAAAAGGACAAACATTCTTTTAAAAAAATACATAATAAAATAAATGTATAGTCGCCTCACTCAGGTGGATAAAATAAATATTTAACATAGCAATTACACTCCCTATAAGCATTACTACTATGTTAATATGCCAAGATTTTCACATAATTGAAACGTATTTCGTAATTTATTTTAAATAAAATACAAAAAAAGACCACCAAACTAATGAGAAATAGATATTGACTGTAGAAAAGAAAACGACGTAACCCACATTTTTGCAAAATATCTTTAGTTCAATAATCAGCGTGTAAGCTGAAAATCCGAATTACTATCTGAATTTAGCTTTTAAGTTTGAAAAAAGCCCGTCCTATGAAATTTGCGACCAGAAAAAGGGGCTTCCACCTAATAAATTTTATTGGCTTTTATTAAATAACTTATTAAATCAATATCATATTGAGTAAATAAAATGTAAGTTTAAGTCTACATGCCCATTATATGTAATATTTTGACTTTCGTTCAAAATAATTAAACAAACGTTTTTGTGCAAACTGTAAAATTTTCTCTTTGGATTACGTCTTTTTCCCTTTCCACGGTCCATATATAAGATTTGTAGTTATTAATTATTTATATAGTAGATGGCAAGTAAATCAGACTAAAGATGTTTACATTTTTTTTAATAATATTCTATATTACAACACGTATAAAGTAAATAAATAAATACAGATTAAATTAAAACGAGTTTAATACGTATTGAAGTACGTTAAAAATATGAAGGCTTTTATTTGGCAAGGGGTTTATAATGCAAAGATGGTTTATCTTTACTTTCCGTTGGGTATAAGGGATGATTACGGTGGGTGGATATTTCACAAGGGTTTTAGGGGTGAGACTTTCGTACAGACGCCGCTTTCAATATTGTGGGTGGGAAATTTGCAATTGAATGTTTAATGTTTAATGGCTCCATGATTTACGATAAGCCGTAAAATTTTAATAACGTTTGACCGCTGTAAGGTATTGCTACAGAATTTTAATTATCGGTAAATGCTTGCAAAATTAGTTCACTTCTTCGGATCGATAATACCTATATTAAAATTGTTTTCAAAATTTTGTGGCAAGCCATAAAACAAACAATGGTTATTTAATACTAGTATCGAAAATACAAAACGAACAGAGAGAGCTTTGAGGTATTTTGGCAAAACTGCTACGAAAAAAATTGCAGACAAAAAAGCACACGCCATTAGCTTCTATATAATAATAACGAGAAAAGATTCCCTGGGATAATTAATATCGATACAGTCATACAGGAGAATAAAAAAAAAATATGCATCGGGAAGGGGGAGACGGAGTGATGTTGCATAATTAGTGGGTGCATATCAATCCGTGCTTCCAATATCCAAGCTTAAGAAAAAAGATCTTGTAAAATTGTGCAAAACCGGTGAAATTCCGAAAGATTTGAGGCATTGGTACGAGCATTTACCATCTAATGATTTGGACACATTCGATACATTGCCAGAGCCAGATGTTTTAAAAGACTTTGTTGAGGAGTAAAGAATATTTTAATCATCCTTTAATCTGTGTCTTGGCTGTGTATTTATTATGAAATTGTATCTCTCTTTAGGCTCTGCTTGTGAATTTTACTATAACTTTATAACAAAAGCGAAGTTATAAGGTGGTGTGTAATTAATCAGTGTATTTATATGTATGCATATTTAAAAGTAACGCACTAATTTGTGAGATGGTATTCATCTTTTTTCAATTTATTATAGTAACTATTGATTTTCGTTTGAAGTGCATTAATTATTTTTGTGAAATAATTATCATTAAACTCAGTGTATGTTCAATTGTTTTGAATTTAACTTGTTATTAATTTGTATTTTGGATAAAATTATACTAAAATTGTAATCTTTTTTTGTTTTAAATTAATTTTAGTTAAATAAATAATAGAAAACAGTAACAAATAGTGCAGAAACCGTTGCCAAAGAATTGGCATACACCATCATTTTACTAAAAAACGTGTGGCAGGTAAAACTCATTAAGTGCAAAAACTCGTTTTTTTAATTGTTACTAATATTTTTACAAATTAAAATTACATTTGCAATATTCCTTGATTTTTTTTACATTTTATACAAAAAGACAGAAGAGTGTCACTTAAGAAACCGATTTTATATCGCAAAAAATATCTTAAAACGTCAATATCTCAAAACTATAAAAATACAGTTATGGAGTTTAACCTTTATATGTGCGATATCATGCGTTTTTTTATCGAATAGTTATTCTTATAGTGCTCACATTCAGTAAAAAAATAAAGCGTCTGTCATCCATCGTATTGGAATGCAAACATAACAAGATTTTTAGCTTTACTCGTTTGTAAGTACACTGTCAAGCTATTTTAAAATACATGCAGGCTACGTACAATTATATATTATCGTCACAAATTATTAAGTTGTGTGTATAATAGAAATAATACGTCTTCATGTGTAGGTTTTTCTTGTTCAAATAAATCAACGCTTTGTTTGAATGAGCATGTTTGTGAATCTAGTCAACAATCATGTTTCACGTATAAACTTCAATAAAACGATATAAAAATAATGAAATAGTAAATACCAACGTCATATTCAGTTGATACGTTTCGTTATAATATTTTGAATGAAGTATTGATAAAGCAATTGACCAATCAACCTGACAAAGACTCAGAAAAAACGTATCCTGAACTTTAAGAATAGATGCCTGTGTCGAATACTGGAAATGAAGTGAAGGAGGTGACTTCATTGTCAATATGATGATGAAGAAGTGGACAGGGTACTTGTTATAAAAGTTTTGCAGTAGCGCTGAAAACGTACTGCGGATGCGTCCATAAGGCCTGAACCCTGTTTGTCTTTTCTTCTGAAAGGTGTCCTGTAAGACCAGCAGGTACCATCCATAGGACGTACTCGGTGGAACTAAGGGATGCTAGTATGAATTGTGAAGATGCAAAACGGCTGGAGGGTGACAGAGATTTTTGGAGGCGCCACGTTACACTCATATGTTTCATTTGAATAGCGGTTATGATGGAAAAAACTGATTAAGAAACTGAGTTTCCGAAATGCTATAGATGTTACTTGATAATGATGTTACGACGGATAAACTTTAGATTTATTTTCACATTACTAAAAAGAAGTAAGAGTTGCATGGTTTAATAGCTAAACTAGAAAACTGTAGTTCGTTTTTGTGTTGTATATTTTGATAACAAAGCCGCAAGTGCAAAAATTAAGCTTTAAAATCTAATATTAAATGTTTAACAATTTTCTATTGCGTAGCCAATAGTAAAAGCTGATAGTTATTTTAGATATATGAAATTTCTTGCAGAGATTATTTACGACTTCAGTTGTGTCTTCCACCCTTATTAAATACAAGTCTTCATCGTGTACTGGCATATTAATTTATATATTTTCCATTAACAATATGATACTATGCTATGATAATAAAAGCTTCGTCTATCCCTAATAATCAATTTTGTTTTTTGTGGATAGGTGCTAAAATACACAAAAAAATAAATGGCTAATACTGTGTCTATAACAGACAGATTTATTAAAAGAGAAACATCATAAATATTATTAAATGTCACGACTGCATTAAATATTTATATGTTATATTGTCCCATAGTTAATTGGTAAGCGAGCACATTTTGAAATCGAAAGTCGTTGGTTTAAATTGAGCTGCATTTTAAACATTAAAAAATGCAGAATCAGATGTTGTATTGATTGAACAATTAGCTGAAAACTAATGTGGTGAAAAATCAAGATAAGTATGTATAATGTGAAGATCTACAATATATTCGGAATAGACGTATTTAAGAAATTCTCTTTTGAAGAAGTATGTTTACATTAAATAAAAATTATATCTATTGTATTTATGCGTTTGATAGATCTAATTAATTGTTGACAATATTATTAAACTTATTATAGTAATAATCAGAGCGCTGAACTATTTAAAGTTTTTATCAGGTTGGAATAAGGTGGTTTTGAATATTTGAAGTAAACTTCCATTTTTCTCTTCTTCACACGTGTTGTATCGATAGCTGACGATAAAAGCTCGAAAATTTAGCATTTCCTCATCCAAAACTCCGTCATTGGTAAGCTTCAAATTTAGAAAATATTTCGATTTTATCAGTTTTGGAACGATTAATGTATTATACAAATATTCATATTGAAACTTAGCTTTGCCTGAAATAGATTGAAGCTTATTTTTAATCAACTTAATGTTATTCATCATATTATTTCGTGTTTATTTTAATACTTGGCTGAATATAATATTTTTTTTAGTTTTTTGTTAATAGCCGATTATGATACAAAAAATTAAAAGTGATTAAATTGACATAGAAATGGCAACCAAAATGTCATGTAGCCACTGTTCACTGTCTAGAAGATATTCTTGTGTCGGACAGATCCAAAAATGTATTTTCTATTTTATAATATAGACATTTTCAAACGATGAGGTCTAACTATCTTTAAAAATCGGTTTTAAATGAAGGTACCTGTGTATATAAAACAAAACTGTGAAGGTTAATTTAAAATATTTATACAATTGTTGTAAACTTATAATTGTAGTGATTAAAATTTGACAAAACAAAGAAAATTTGAAGGTTATTAAATAAATTGTATGAAGCTTTCTAAAAACTTCATTAATTAATGAACGCCGTTAACGGATTAAGATAAAACTTATGAAGTACTTTTGATGTTCATAAAAGCACGCGAGATCTTCATAAAAGCACACGGTACTAGTTTAATAGCAACAAACAAAACTCGGTGAATTGGTGACATTAGTAATCAGGACTGTCAAATTATACAATACCATATAAATATTTGACTTTAATTTAGATATATCTGTTGAAAACGTGGACCATATCGTCACTGTTCTGGCAAGTATGTGGACTTGTATAATTTGAAAGCTTATTAGGGCTATAAGTTTTGTCGACTTATTCTGAGGATATGTTGATATGACTTTGTTTGTAATATGGTGATAAGAAAACTGAAAACGGACTGTGCTGCAATGCAATAATATAAATGTATTCAACGCCGGAGCTATCTTGTTAACGTGATATAAATGCCTCAAAGAGTCTCAACCTGACCTCTCTATTCTTCAAGCTAAGGATTCTATCTATCTTCAATGATTCGGAATCTCGAAAGTGGCGCTCGATATCCATAAGCTATACTGAGGATATCGATATGTTTCAATACAAATAAGGTATTTGTCAACAGGTACTTATTGGGAATGCAATATTTCATCTTTTTTAATATTTGTCACAGATATTTAATATCTTAATCAGATTTGATTAAAATATCAACGTGTTTGTCAACTTTTTAGTGCCTTAAATGTCTTGTCTCTTTAAGTAAGATATCATCAACACGTTTATGAGGTTCGTAGATTTTCCCGCGCTTTAAAAATATTTCGAAAGTTTCAAAGCACAATCTCCAGCGCCGCTTTGTGTGAACTTTTGTCGAAACTTTCGTTCGAAATTCAAATTTGAAAATGGAATATTTTCGGAAAGAGCGAGAGTGCTATCCTTTGAAAAATCGAACGCTAACTTCGGTGAATATATTCGAAAATATTCCAGTTCATAGCACAAGTCGTATTGTCAAATCTTTTCTTGTGTGTTTAAACAAATTTAACTTTTTAATAATGCCTTATATATTTTATAGACTTTTTGGATATATTACTTCAGAAAACTACCAAAGTTTCGAATGATGTTTCAAGGACAGCGTGAGACTAAATAAATCTTTTAATTCAAAATGCTTGGATAGTACAATTTATTATGTGAAATAAAAAAATACCGTTTGTATTTGTCTCCCAGGTAGCCGAAAGGTTGGCGTGGGTGCCTTTCATCTGGAGATTGGAAATTCAAGTCGCACATGTGGTTGATTAAAAAAATCCAAAAATACAGGAATTTTGACAAATAATTCTCGTAAAAATAATCTACCAAGATACGTCGTCACTTTGCAGAGATCCATTAACCCTATTTTTGGAGCGGACATCTTCAGACTGTGTAGTTCAATGTATTATACTTCAATTTCAGAGCGCACGTGGTGAAAAATAATACTATTAAAAATACTCGGTAGCGTAGTTGGTAGCGTGCACGCCTAGCGATCCGGGGAATGCGGGCTCGAATCCCCATCTGTTCGATTTTAAAAATCCTAAAAATGCAGGACTGGATACCCATTGGGTTGAGTAATTGTCTGACAAACAATTCTCGTGAAAAAATAATCTGTCGAGACGTCTTCACATTGCGAACTTTTCTATAATCCTCTTTCGGAGTGGATATCTTTATGCTGTATAGATCCGTATGCTCCATGTTGGGAGCAAATATGGTATGTAAAAAATATGATCATTGTATATAAAACATATGAGAATTTATTAATTTTCAATAGCAGTATCAATGACTTAAATATATGAAATAATGTATCATAATTAACATTAAAAAATAATTAGCACTTCTCAGCAAGGCTACGAGAAACGGGGTCGTGCACTGCTTTATATAATATGAATTTGAAATGATTCTAATCAGCCTACAATCAAATTAAATAATATGTCAATATAAATTGTGTGGATAAGATCCATATGTCTCACATTCAAAGGGGGCGTAATAATAAATATTGGTATCAAAAATATAAACGAATGTAGTAATTTGTCTTGTTCATGCAAGCGATTTAAATTGAATCGACATTGTTTGAATTTTGAATTTAAGGGGGTTAAAAGAAAAACTGCCACTGTCCATATCAGCATCATTAAAGTAAGTCGATCGAAATGTATACGTCTTAAACAAATTTATGTCTAGATCATATTATATACATATATTTGTATTCAATTAATTATCTACTAAGAAAACGAATTCACCATACTCAATTAATCTAACAAAAAAAATAAACGATTTGTATAACGTTCTAACCAACAAATCGTAGATAGCCCGAATAATCAATAATAATTATTACTTTCTCAATCAAAATTGTCAAAAGCTCAAAGGCTACTCACTGTCCATAGCAGAATACTAAAAATGAGTTGCTTATATTGTATTAATCTTTGATATATTTTTATCTGCATTATTTAATAAAAATGATTTATGACAGTTTATTTAAACATACATGTTCATAAAAAAGTATTTCGAATGATTTTATCGAATTTATTTGTTTTTTTTTGCAATATAAATTTAATAGACAGTGGCGATTTTGATTTTCACTTCCTTAATTGCTATAATTAGAAACAAATGACTCAAAGTGATAAGAATGCTATGATTTAATTAATTTAATTTTTACAGATATTTAATTGGTGGCGATTTTGCTTTTAAGCTCCTCATTTGTGGAATATTATTATGCATAGACTGAGTAAGAAAAAGTTGATTACCGTAGGGTGCAACGTGGGAGACAAACTCGTATGTAAACACGATCGGGTTTCAACGGGTAAAACTTTTGCAAGTTGGTACGTCTGACTTTTGATATATGGCAGATAAAGCAAAATGCAGACAGGTATCTTTGATAGCGATGATGAAATAGCTCGTGTCTACAGCTGAACTGAATAAATATAGTTAAATTAAATATTAAATAAATCGATTTAGAATTATTACTTCTTCGCCATATCTCCTCCCTATATGGCATATAATTATGTATGCCACGAGGCGTCTCCAAGAATTTATGTCAGCCCCCCAGATCTCTTGTATCATTTCAGGTCATACCAAAAACTCTTAGTTCCAAAGGGTACATCTTGTGAATGGTACTCGCTGGTATGCAAGAAAAAAGCTGTCGATTCAGGCTTTCTAGAACCATCCGCAGAACGAGAACCAGCCAGTTTCGGCACTGCTCCATGACTTTTAATGCGATAGGAAAGTGACCCGTTCGTTTTATTATATATGTGTTTTTAGCGACGTTAAACCACCGTACTACTATTATTCAACGCAAGCATCTGTTTTGTTACTTTTAATGCTTTAATTTTGTTTTCGCGGTAGTACGGCTGGTAGCATGCGCGCTTAGTAATCCGAAGAATACGAGTTTGATTCCCCATCTGTCGGATTTTAAAGATCTAAAAATGAAGGACTGGATGCCTATTGGGTTGACTAATTGTTTGAGGAACAATTCTCGTCAAAAATAGTCTGTCGAGATGTTTTCATATTGCGGACGTCTTTGTACTTCATTTTTGGAGGGAATATCTTTGGAAGCGAAAATGGTATGAAAAAAAACCTAACGTCACTTAACTTAAGTTTTTGAAAACCATAATGAAAGATAATACTACATGTATAACCATTATTATATTATGAAATGACGCCTAACCTAACCTCTCCCCGGTAGCGTAGTTGGTAGCGTACGCGCCTAGCAATCCGGGAAGTGAGGGAAGATTACCCATTTGTCAGATTTTTTTAATCCGAAAATACAGGACTGGGCCCATTGGGTTGACTAATTGTCTGTCAAAAAATTTCGATGTTTTCACATTGCGGAGATCCATGCACTTCATTTTCGGAGTGAATATCTTCGCACTATCTACATCTATATACTTCACTTTAGGAGCCAACATGGTATAGAAATAATATTTTAAACATTTAGTAATGTAAGCCAATTTCTAGGTAGTTGAAATCGGGAATAATACACGGTAAAGGCTATATTAATTTAATAAGTTATAATCATAAAGTAATATGATTTTCATACGGTAATAAATTACAATAGTTTGATTTGATGTGTTGTCTCGAGCTATTTTGTAAAAACTAGATAAAATTTTAGTTCTAGCTTATCTACCTAGCCGTCAAAATAAGCATATTCATATTAATTAATATTTTAGACTGGTGGTGCTTGATGGAAATTGATTTTTAATATTTTATATTCATATTAGGTCATGTTTGAAGCCTTTGAAACAAAACCCTGTTTGGTTACTTAGCAACTGGCATAATTGTATTCTTAAAAAATGATGTTGTTTTAACTAGAGTCTTGTACTTTTCGTCGTATTTTAATTAAGTTAAATTTTAATTAATAGATTTGATAGACTCGACTGTCAGTTACAATTTAATAATACGTAATTAAGCTCCTAATAAACAATCAAGTTGGTTTTTAGTATGTGGTTGGCTACGAGGTATTGCAACGTGGATATCACGATGTGTGACGTTGGTATTCTCCTTGCGACTGGCGACAAGGTAAATCTGACCGAATTTGATTTAGAAACTAGGTCTTGAATACAGTTATTTTTCTGTCGACTTCACAAAATATTTACCACACTAGAGTTAATTCGAACAACGAAGTTTGGAAAACTGCACTCGAATGCAAAGGACAATTATTTTACACATACAACATTTAGAATCCAACTATGAACTGAAGAACTATAATAATTTCCATGGTTAATTTTTATTAAAACAAAATAACTAATTATAAATTTGCAAAACATATAATTGAGAATAGATATACGAGTAGAATAATGAGTTTATATTAATATTATCTCGTTATTGCTATACTTAGTAATATATGTAGTTTTATATTTTGGGCTCGTTTATTATGTTTTCAGCATCTTTCTGACAGCTTAGAAGATATCGACGCGTTTGGGATTCAGGGATTGCAGGTTCGAATTCTATATCTATTATGTAACTAATTAACATTTTCGACTGATGGTGCTTGATGGAAATTGATTTTAAATTCTATGTTCGCTCACTGCCCACATATAATGTAGCCTGAAGATGCCGAAAGGCGA
>JAGVSQ010005915.1:0-17044 GCA_022683975.1 Rhyacophila evoluta
CACATTGCGGAGATCCATATACTCCTCTTTCGGAGTGGATATCTTCACAATGTGTCCAAGTTGGGAGCGAACATGGTATAAAGAAAAAAAAAATATTTAATATAATGCCATCTCAACCGTAGAATCCGTGAAATTTCATTCAAGTATTTACTTCTTTGGCCCTAAAAATATTATATCTACTCAATAACTACTACCCAAAATCAACTAAATAAGAAAATTTACTAGAAACTAAACAAAAAAAAATACGTTTTTCATTTTGTTTTTCTAGTATAAGTTATGGGAGCCGAAAAAAATTGGACGCAGGCGATTTTTGTTAATACCTAAATAATTATTTCAACAGATTTTTCACGACGATTGACTGTTAGATAATTGGGCATCTGTCCTACATATTTCGATTGTAAAAAAATCGGCAACTGAGGGACTCAAGCCCGATACCTCAGGCTTGGAAGCGCAGACCCTTGCCTCTTGGCTATCACAAAGCGGAGATACATATTCATGCTTCATTTCATAAGTAGAACAATTTTCACACTGTATATATCCATATACTTAAGGAGCAGGCATTATGAAAAAATCTGGACTTTAGTATTAAAGCAAATACACAAAATATACTGAATATCTATAACACTCGACTGATATTTATATCCATAAAACAGAGTGTTTATAGCAAACTCCGTAAAAGCTTGGTGAACTGGTTGCACGCCCATGCTATTCATGTACTATTTCGTTCAAGAAAGGGGGTATAATTAAACCAGTGTGAATACAATAAAAGAAATCAAAAATTTATAAGAGTATTTTAGCAGATATTTTTTTTTCTTGCTGTAAAATGAACAAATATGATAAATATACTTAGAGTAAGAATCTAAACATAAAAAAATATTGTAAGGGTGCAATGTACACTACATCTTAGGAAGTAAAAACTGTATACTAGCTATTACTTCGATAACTGCATGCCAATTTTTAATCTGCAATATTGTTCAATAGATAACATATTCTCAATTCTCACGGACTCAATTTCGGCAGTTGCGTTGGTAATCACCGTATTCATCCTTATTCGGATGAGACAGGGTACGAGACAATTTAAAGCGTACGAATAATCCTCGCAGAGTAATCTATCAAGATAATTTCACACCGCACGCTCCACCCTGGAGCGGGCAGTACAATGTCCTGTAAGTATAATGTAATAAAAAAGTAGATTAATTATATTATTGAAATAGATTATTAGCAACTGATTCTTGCAAATATTTGCAGGCAAGCATTAATAATTACGTCTTCAACGATTGGATAATTTACGTAAATTGCATTTTTTTTTATTTTGAAAAACACGATATACCTAACGACTTTTAGAACAAAGTTTTTAAATTAAAACATTTAAAAACATGCCACACCAATATTTGAAAATATATTTAAAATAAGAATCTTTGTATAAACAATAAAAGAGTGGTAAAAAAAATATAGAAACACACAGCCGGTTGGGATATAGATAAATCATTTTCTGGGGTTAAAGAACCAAGAATTTTATGAACAAACAATAGTGATATTTAACATGCAATTGAGTTACTAAAATAACTAATAACAATATTATGCATTTCAACATCATTTTTTAAATTTGGAATCATGTATTAATTAACCAATGTACGAAAAATAAAGTGATCATCGTTTCTGTCAAAAATAAAGTTGGCAAACATACTATGCATAACAAGCTAATTCATTTAAAACGATTTTTCGTAAGTGCAGCGTAAAACAGTGAATTATTTGAGTACTTACCGGGTAAAACAAATACTTCACAGTGACAAGTGATTCGAGCTTTTAATAGTACAACACAACATCAAACTTGCCAAACATATAAATCACTAATACACATTCACTGCACTTACGACCACTCGCCTTTACACTGATATAAATGAGCCGATTATTTTTTTACTGGAATATCTACGATAAGAGTCGCCTAACTTTCAATATGAAGCAGGGTTGTGAATATTATGACCGATCAAGTATTTTCGACAACTGCATGAAACACTGTGCAAATGACAGGGGACCGCACGAAATCAACAGCTCACGGGACAATTCCATAGACGACACAATAATAGGAAATCAGAGAGACTAGACTTACAATATTTATATCAACAAAAAAACTAAACTTGAGAATTGAAAAGGGATACACGGTCTTTGTGAATACTTGAACAAAAATAATAAAAATTAAGATTGGAACGAAATTTTCAAAATAATACATAAATAAATAAAAGATTTCCGTTTACATAATTTGGTGCACACGAGTGCTCAAACTAATTGAAACTTTTAAAAATAGCTTGTTCAAAAACATTTCAAATCGTTAAAGATTGGGCAAAAAAAAATAATCACATGTATTTTTCATTTTGTACGTTTATTTCAGTAAACGTTTAAAAATATTATTTTTGTACTGTAAAATATAAAAGGAATAATAGCTCTCTCTAGATTACGTTCGATTACTTTGATGCAGTCATTAATTTGTTCGTTTGATAAAGGTTTTTTTATATATTCTTATGGTACAATTCTCTTTGACAGATATGTAATGTTTTCAATAATCAACGCCTATGGGTGTTAAACTGACAGATTATTGTGTTTTCATAACATTTAAAGATTTATTGCTCGCTACTAGGCCAAGTGATCAATATATACTCAAGAATATCGATAAACACTAGACATATTTCATAAGTGGATATGACTGACTGTAGCGGTAAAACTTCTGATGAAAAAACGGCGACAGCATCCTCTGATGATGATCAACCGACGGAGAAAGAGAAATATTTCGAAGCTCTTCGAAATTGGCTACACCAAGCGCAACTCTACCAACAAGCTAGTGCATGCTTTCCTTATTACTTCATGTCATGCCAAATGCCATTACTTTACCAAAGTGCTGGAAATACGTCATTTTTGAACAACAATTATCAGCAACCAGGACAGTGGCCATACCATCAGATATTTCAAAACAACGAAGACGCCCGACCTTTACCCAACAATGCTATACGAAATGACCAGCAAGGACGCGTGGATCTGGACTGTATTAATACTTATCTTCCTTGTATAATAATATTTCAAATCACTAAAAAATCTACCCAATTACAAAAAACACAACAAAAATCACCTTTAAATAAATTGCACAAGTTCTATAGCATGTGCTATCATAGCACTAAAAACAAAAACAGTGATGCTAGCATAATCATGTATTTGCGAAAAGGTTCGTGACTAAAGCTGCCTAAATTACACCTTTAACCAAAGTTCAAATTGAAACCCCAACAACTAAGCAAAAATTTGTTAAAATAAATTTGAACACACAAGTTGAATCTATACTTTAGTGAATGATATCTCATTAAAACATTATTTATTTAGATTTAATGATATATTAATCTACACAAAAATGTTTGTATTTTACAGCACTAAATCGTCATGGCGGCTTTGAATATACAATACCTCCTCTATGGAAGCGTTTTCTTGCAGAGCAAATCGATTTCTTCATCCTCGTGTTTATCAAACTTACCGTCACTTACATTGCTGTCGACTATTTTGAATTTTTGTAAGAAACACTTTATTATTCTTTCAATCCACATAGCTGTATATCTTTCATGGAATTAAATTAAAAAACATGGATATTTTTCTTTTTGTTTACAGAGACCTAGATAATTACCATGTTGAAACAATAAAGAAAAAAATTCAAGAAGATTATAGCCTCGCCCTCGAAATGACTTCAGAAATTTTGGTTCTTGAGCTGGTCTATCGCTTAGTGGTATGCTTTTTTGAGGTAATTATAAATTTTATTACTTATTATATTTCAATTAAAGTTTATCCTTCGAGGTAATAAAATTCTTTCTAGATACACTAAGACTATTTCTAAAAATATTTTTAAATAAAAACCAATCGACCATTGAGGTTCCTTGTAAGTATGAATACCTTTTTATGTTGTAATAAACCAAACATATTTTAACACTCCAGTCACCAGCGTAAAAGTTACGCATAAAACTGCGCATTTCTCGCAAATAATCGAATTGGTCTACGAATTTAAAAAATGTCCGAAAGCATATAATTTTTAGTATAAAAATCAAATATCATTACTTGTGTAAGTGAGTATGTAGCAAGAAAGAGTACAATTAGTCAAGCAATACGTAAAAATGTAAAAGCACGCGACCGGCTAGCAGGCGGGTGCACTAATTCTCACACTATCACGAGACCAGGTTCCTGAGTGTTAATGTGGAATGAAATTTATCAAAATAGTTCATTGAATTAAAACAATGTAATTATTTCCAGCGTACTGGTGATATTAAAATTGTTTTATCTTAATATCGTGTTTTGTTTTAATGGTGACTAAGGTGTGTGATATTTTTTGGTAGAAACTGTATGCAAACTTGAATAAATTTTCTAAATCAATCTACTGAAATAAACTCAAAGATGTCGACAACAACCATGTTTGTATTAACAAATGTGGAATTTTCAAAATACAAATGAATACCATGCTGTCCATTTTATAAATCTCAAAGCTTTTACATTTATGACATAGTTTCATTAATTGTTTTATTTGGATGTTTTGTTTATTTTTAGGCTTGTTGTCTGAGCATAAATATTGGCGGTCGGCCCGGAGGAGCTACACCTGGAAAAGCAATTTTCCGCTTGAGGGTTGTTTCCGCATCTGTCATCATTCCTGTTGAAAACCGGGCGAAAGAAACTGTTATAATATATCCGGGAACGGGACTCACTTTCAGTACATCTCTTTTAAGAGCAGCTGTGAAAAATGCTCTCGTTGCACTTCTTTTTCCCATATTCACATTAACTTTCTTTTTCCAACATAATCGCACGGCATATGATATATTATGTAATGTTCTGGTTGTAGAAGAAGGAAACTATCCACCTCGAAGGAACCGACCGTAGACATGAGGCTTACTATCATAGCTTTGTTTCTATTGTTTTGAAACTTTTTTCAACCAAGTTATCTTAATATTTAATATATTATATATCTCACTCAAAACTATTATGAAAAAAAATTCATGGTTGTATTAAAAAGTTAAATTACATGGTATTTTGTGCTATGTGATTTTATTTGCATAAAATATTCATATACTTTGTCAACTGTATATTTATTTCTCTGTTGTATAAGGGTGGTGGATTTAAATCTCGAAACAGTGATCCATATGCCTGTAATGTTTTATTAATATTGGTTTTTGGTGTTTTACATCAAAATATATTTATATGTTTAGTTGCGTAAACCCAAAGATGTTGCTAATAGGTTAATGTAATCAATTTTTATTCTAAATTCTTGAAGGTGCATTTGGACCAAATAAATATATGTGTGGTTCTCCCAGATTGAGTATTTATAACATTGACTTGTTCACATATTTTAGATAGAGATTTTATAAAAAGACTTCTATCATATTTGTTCTGGCTCATTCAAGCACTCTTCGTCTGGATGCACCCTAAAGCATTTTTAACCCTCTAAAGCAGCAATAACCAGCCTTTGGCATCCTTTTGTGTAGTTCGCAGTCATTATCTTCAAAACTCTAAAACTATATTTATGACAAAAAATCAAAATTTGAAGCATCTGTGTGAATAAATGAAGTCAATATGTCTTAATTGCCATACACATATATTTTGTTGTTGGTTCAATACTTGTTTTTTCTTCATGTCTACAATGGTTGTTGTATTGTTTTTTTTTCAGACTTGATACTGATTGTACACTTTCTCTATATGTCTAGATTAAAAATTCAAATCAATATATTCAATTCGTTATAAAGCCAGACCAGTTATATCGAAAAAAATATTGGAACAAAATTTGCAATTATTCTTATTTATTTGGGTCCTGCTATAAAGTCCTAAAGTTTTTCTTTTTATGATTTTTTTAAATTATGCATGCATTATTTGAAAGGTTTGAGAAACTTTAAAGAAAAATTACATTATTTTTGCAACCAACTCTTCTTCGGATTAAAAAAAGTATTTTTGATTTATTTATCTCTGTAATAATGTGATATTGGATAGTCTACTAATTTTTTTATGTGAAGATTTATTTTTAAATATTAAATTCTTCATCAATTGTTATAAGCACAACCACCTGACCATGGCATCCAGCAAATACTCTTTCCAAATGTTCCTATCATGTATAATGTTATAATTTTACTACATGAATGTGTTTTTATCTGTGACGCATTAGAATCTTATAATTAACTAGGTTTGTTACCGTGCTCTTCTTCATGAGCTCATTTTATAGGAAAAAATTCATACATGAATAAAAAAATCTTAAAAAATATAATTTTTTGTAGCGTCGATTACAAATATTAGACCAGAGTTAATTCTATGATTTCAAAGATATTGCCTTGGTGGTCAAGTTGGTGTGCACATGCTTTGGCACCGGAAGTCATAAGTTGAATTCCTGTGAATTTATGAAAACATAAATTGCAGGACTGGATGCCCAATGACAAGAGCAATTGGCTGAGAACCAGTCCTTGTGAAAAAAGAAATTGTGGAACTCAATATTCTTCGTTCTCAGAGCAGATATGGCATAAAAGAAAAGATATGGAAGAAAACATTGGTTATACTTTAGTTTATTTAGATAGTAATAAGACAATTATTTCATTACAAACATTATATTTTAAGAATACTTGAATTATTGTAAGGACTTAAGTTCAGTTTCTTTATGTGACCTTTTCAATTATTTGGCATTACACTTTATAACCATGAGCATATACTGTTGTTATGTCAGAAATTGCATCTACATTCTGTCTGTATGAATAAAATCTTAAATTATTTTTGTTGTTTAATTTCCTGATGCTTAATCGTTTTTGATTTTCATGCAAATGTTCATCTTCACATTATATAGGTAATTTGTTGAGTAGAATGTATTGAAAGCATACAAACATTGCACAATTGAAAAGTTTAAAAGTAATTAGTGAACCATCTTATAAAGGTTCGAACAACTCTTTTATTTGAGAAACTTGACTAAACGAAATATTCTGAAGTGTATTAAATTTTTCACCTCGTAATTTGAATTAATACTAAGTTTCATTTCATTTACGTAAAGATAAACCCATAATAAAATGCTGAAATCACATTTTATATGATAAAATAGACTCAATACTACCTGTTTGATGATTAATAACTACTATTTTATTAAATTATTTACAAGTTTTAACAACTTTTCTCCAATAATTATTTTATAAGCCATAAATATTGTTTACTAAATTGTACAAATAATTATACACAAAATAGCTTATAGGTAATAGGTACTTAAAGCATCCATCTATTAAAATGATATTTTATTGCAGAATATTATAAAGAATATTTATATACTTTTAATTATATTCAAAAAGAGCTATCAATTAAAAAAAATAGACGCAACTTTATAAGTAAGTATTTTTTTAGTCAGCCTTTATCAAAACTGACGTCTGGTAACCCTGACAACGTTTGTAATGGCCGTCATTGCGATCGGAGTTGAAGTTTTGTGATAGCTTTGTATGCTTTATTGAAACGCTATTAATTTATTATAATGTTATTGGCTGCGGCCAGATAATGCTCTTTTATGTCTTATTTGGGTAAATCGCCTGTGCTGGGCGAGGACGGTGCTAATCAGCGAAGGAAACGCACATATTCTAACGGTGAACAGTATAACAAGAGGAGCAAGCAAGAAGAAAACATGAATTCTGTCGACAAGAAATCAAATTTTTCTCAGTTGAATACGAACAGTAACGGTGCCTTAAAATCGAATTCGATGACCGTTTCAAAGCCTGGGACAACAAAAAAACTAATTATTAAGAATTTCAAGAGTATGTGATTTTCAATATTGTTGGTTTTTAACCTCGAAATTTCAGTAGGTATTGATAATGTCAGATTCTTATTTTTCCAATTTTAGGCAAACCTAACCTACCCGATAACTACCAAGAACACACATGGGGTAAACTTCGAGAAGCGGTCGTCGCCATTCAAACGTCTACTGCTATAGCATATTCTCTGGAAGAATTATATCAAGCTGTTGAAAATATGTGCAGCCACAAGGTAATTTTCACATCAATACCAATCTATTTTCATTCATAGAATATACAATCCAAGGTTCTGGGCAATAATATTAACTCATTTAAGTGTCTGCTGTATGATTGATCATCTTCCTGTAATTATGTGTCGGGCTAATTTAAAATTTTCACAATGGGTCTCACTAAATACAATGTACTCTCGATTATCCGGTTGCGCCTTATCCGATACATAATACTCGTTATGTGCAGTTATAGTGATGGTTAAAGTTCCATCATTATTTGAAGTGTCAGACAATATTTCTTAAATTGGCAGCATAAAACGTATATTTCACTTTAACCATAGTGAATATTTGTTATTTATAGTAATATATAAATATTATCTAAAATGAACAATACCTATGTTCCAACTATGAAATGTGTACTGTACAGGGACTAACCAAATAAATTGATATTGTTTCAGATGGCTTCACAATTGTACGTAAATCTGACAGGTCTAACAGAGACGCATGTGAAAGCCAATATTGAACAATTTTTGGCGGAGAGTATGGATCGCCATGTTTTTCTTAAGAAAATTAATGACTGCTGGAGAGCACATTGTCGACAAATGATTATGATCAGGAGTATATTCCTTTTCTTAGACCGAACGTATGTTCTTCAGAATCCGTCAATACACTCAATCTGGTTAGTAGTAAATATTAAATAAATTAGATAAATTACTCTCACAATAGAATAGAGTGTGAATTTTTAACAATTTTGAAAGTATCATTGCAGTGGGTATTGACTGATGCAATATCTTGCATATACTCTTAACTTTAAAAACTTAATGAATTTTAGGGACATGGGACTTGATCTATTCCGTCACCACATTGCCCTGAATACCTTGGTACAGACTCGCACTGTCGAAGGTCTGCTAATGCTTATTGAGAAGGAACGTGGTGGAGATGCTGTTGATAGAACTCTGCTAAAATCTCTTTTGAGGATGCTGTCAGACCTTCAAATATATCAAGAAGCATTCGAAAACAAGTATAAATTTTTTTTCTTCTTTTCACACATTATTTTGATAATGAAAATCATTTTTAAATATAACTCCTTCTTAAAGATTTTTAGTGGCAACGGAGAGATTGTATGCTGCAGAAGGCCAACGGTTAATGCAAGAGTGTACCGTCCCACAATACCTAGCGCATGTTGAGCGTCGATTACGAGAAGAGAATGAAAGACTTCTACATTACCTGGATCCATCCACTAAGTATGTTTATAAAGAAATCATTAACGGATGAAATTGCATAGCATTGCACTGTCCATTTTATTCTCAATACTCTATGGAAGACAGAAGCTAAACTTTAATGGCATGTAGATGGATTCCTGATTGTGTTTTAATGTTTTGAATTATATTTGCAGATGTCCCCTAGTACATTGTGTAGAAAAGCAACTAGTGAATGAACATCTTGGAGGTGTGCTGAGCAAAGGTTTGGGAGCCCTCTTGGATGCGCCTCGCCTGGCAGACTTGTCATTGTTATACAATTTGTTTGCTCGTGTTAAAAATGGTCTCACTGAACTCTGTGCCCATTTCAATACATATATTAAGGTTTGTAAATAATAAACATTCATAGTTTCGTAACTGTGTAACTTATTTTTGATTTATGTTCATTTTTCGTATGTTTCTTTTGCAGAAAAAAGGGAGGACTATAGTAATAGATCCTGAAAAAGACAAAAGCATGGTTCAAGAATTACTTGAATTTAAAGATAAATTAGATCACATTGTTGTTTCTTGCTTCCATAGAAATGACAAATTTATCAATTCTCTTAGAGAAGCCTTTGAGTACTTTATTAACCAGAGGACGAATAAACCAGCGGAACTTATTGGTGAGTTCATTTATAGTATTATTGTTTATAAATCTATGAACATTGTTTGATTTGTCTTGTATAATTCATTACAATATTTCAGCCAAGTTCGTTGATGTAAAACTTCGCGCTGGTAACAAAGAAGCAACAGAAGAAGAATTGGAGAGATTGCTTGACAAAATAATGGTGCAATTTAGATTTATACATGGGAAAGATGTGTTTGAAGCTTTTTACAAAAAAGTGAGTAAAAAAAATGTGCTATTGTTTTACTCCAAATGCAATAATACATATTTATTAAATAACACTGTCTACACATAAAATATTAAAATGATGATTAAATTGTTTCCTCTATTTTTTCATGTATTATACAATATTTTATTCAATACAGGATTTGGCAAAGCGCCTACTAGTTGGGAAATCGGCTAGCGTGGATGCAGAAAAGTCGATGCTTAGCAAATTGAAGCAAGAATGTGGAGGTGGCTTTACATCAAAATTGGAAGGAATGTTTAAAGACATGGAGCTATCGAAAGATATCAATATCGCGTTCAAGCAGGTATGTCATGCTAAATTACTATGGATACTAATACCAAGTTAAATTTTGTGAAAAATTGTAACAGATTAATAATTTAATTACAGAATAAATGATTTTAGAGTAGTTTGAAAATTTGATGATTTGTATTTTAATAAATATTTGAAGCCAATGTAATTGTCCAGGGAATTATGTGTGGTACATACAGATGCCACAGTCTACCATTTGTAATTAACAATGTCATATTTTGTTAGGTTAGGGTAGTCTAGTTTCAAGTTTCGGCACCAATGATTGAAATATATTCAATAGTTATCTTATTGTCAACTTATCAGCTATTGTGTTTTTTCACCAATTTTAGTAACTCCTGATTCCTTGCAAAGATGTACATATTTCTCTATGAGAACCACCACAACTCAAACCAGTCTCCTTGTCACGAGTTCTCACTTATTATATTCAAAATTATTTTGGATTAACACAAATTCTATTTTTTAGCATATGAATAATGCACCTGAATCTCCGCTTGAGCTGTCAGTGTCAATTCTTACGATGGGCTACTGGCCTACTTATGCTATAGCAGAAGTCCGTCTACCGAGTAACTTAGCTGGTCATCAAGATGTCTTCAGCAAATTCTACCTCGGAAAGCACAGCGGTCGCAAGCTTCAGTGGCAACCCACCCTTGGCCACTGCGTTTTGCGTGCTACTTTCTTATCGGTAAAGTGTTCAATGTGATATTTGATAATTCAGAAAAGATATTTGTTCCATGTTGATCATGGACATTTTTATGATTAGTTTGTTTAGATGCACCATTATCTAAAAATAAATATGTTATTAGATTTTTTCTCATTGGAGGAATAATTCCTCTTGAATCATGAAAACAGATTTTTTTACATAACCAGATATTTTATGAGGCAACTATTTCCACCTTTGATGGATTTTGACAATTTTCTTGAAATAATTGACATATTTGTGTTTATATTTACAGGGAAACAAAGAACTTCAAGTGTCACTCTTTCAAGTGTTAGTTCTCTTACTCTTTAATGATGGGGATTACCTTTCATTGGAAGAGATAAAGGCATCCACTAATATAGAGGTAAATAATGACTATCACATCTACAGAGGTGTAAATAAATGTTTTAATTGTTTTATTTAATTTCATCTACTATATGAGTACTTTGTATTTGCAATTAACATAAATGATTTTAATTTGATAAATAATTACGTAGTCACCTTGTTGCCAAGTTAGTAAGTATTCTTGTAAGGTCATGGGTTCAAGTCCCCTGGCTATATAAAAATTTAAATAAAGTATGCCAAATAGGTTGAGCAATTGTTTCACAACTAATCTATATGATAAACAATCTTTCAATGGAAATTATGGTGATTAAAAAAAAATAACATTCATTGATGGTTTTCAGGATGGAGAGTTACGGCGGACATTGCAATCCCTAGCTTGTGGCAAAGCCCGCGTACTGACTAAGATGCCTCGTGGTAGAGAAGTTCAAGATCTTGATAGATTTTCATTCAATGCAGAATTCACAAATAAATTGTTCCGTATAAAAATCAACCAAATTCAAATGAAAGAAACGGTCAGTAATTCAATAGATTATTGTTATGTTGGAACAAGTATTTTCAATATTTACTGGCACTGTTATTTTTACTAGCCGGAATAATAAAGTTTATATAAAATCGAATGGTAAATATGATTTTGTAGTATTTTTTTTTATTTTTAATATTTGCAGACTGAGGAACAAAAAGCTACAGAAGAAAGAGTTTACCAGGATCGTCAATATCAAATCGATGCTGCTATTGTGCGCATCATGAAAATGCGGAAAACTCTCTCGCATAATCTACTTATTTCAGAGCTGTATAATCAACTTAAATTCCCAGTTAAGGTAATTTGAATCACGAAATATTTATCTAATTTCTGTTTATTTTAGTTTTAAAATTAAATTAAGTTTGTTAAAACATGGCATTCCAAAAAGCGGTTGATTTTTGGTTAAAAAAATATTAAAACACTTTCTTTTTCATTTCAGCCGGCAGATTTAAAGAAACGGATAGAATCCTTAATAGATCGTGACTATATGGAAAGAGACAAAGACAATCCTAATCAATACAATTATGTTGCTTAAATAATTATTATTGTATAATTAGAAAAATATTATAACAGATACCTTTTGAAATTTGCAGTGTCTCCATTGTTTGATGTGTAATCTAATCTACACGCAAATACATCGAGGAAAGCTTTCTCTCTAATATGGGAATAGAACATTTATTATTAAACATTCAAAATAATCAATGTCTAGAATTTTTTCTGTAAACATGACTGTCAATAACTGATATTTTTTCAGATGTACGAGTAAAAGTATACAACATTTACGAAAACCAAGATGCTCTGTTTTACATTTGAATGATCTTTATTCTAATTTTTAGTTCTGGTAACACAAGCCAACATAAAAATAAGAAGTCATTTTTATATAAAATTAAATTCACGTAATTTACTATTATTTTTATTGGAGGATAATATATAAAAATAATGATTACGGTCCATAATTTTTCCTCTCATCAAACTCAAGTTATCAATTTACAAAGCTATGTGTGATAATATCAGTTTTGGTTGACTGTGCGCAATGAATCGACGTATGGTTTAAATGTGAGTGAATGTAAATAATTAAAATACGCAAGTAATTTATTGGACTTCTATTGACCATAACAATAAATTGTAGAGGGCAGCTCGAAGTGTTTACGTGTCTGTATATTCTTTTAAGATTTTCAATTGTGTTTTTTGTTAAAGCATATGCTAACCGCTGTTTTATATAAATTATTCATAATAAATAATATGTGTTGGTGTTATTTTATCATTAGATGAGTTTCCAAAGTGAGAAAAATTGTTTAATAAAGTAACATTAATTATTGTCAATTGTGGGGGAATGACTTTTCTTGCAGCTGTTTAATCCTCAGTAACACCAGTTGACTTTTCATGTGCATTAGCTGTTTTTTTTTATTATTTAATTTTATATAGCTAATAAATACAATATCAAGACTAAAAACTTTTAATATTGGTTTCGATTTAGATCGATTTTTGTACATATTAACTTCATTCAATACATCAGTCTTGCAAACTTTACATGGATTGCTTTGGGATATAGCACTTTTTCATTTCATATGAAGTAAATAAATAGTGGTTTCAATTTTAAGGACAGATTTGATATTATATGATTGTAGATAATTATGTTGAGTGATGTAAATAATAAGAATATTGGGTGTAAAATCATAATTCATTGAATAAAAGAATCTTTTTTTACTATCTACAATTTTGTTACAACAGATATGTACAAACGTAAATAACACTGAAGATTGCTGCAAGTTGACATACCATAAAATAATAATACATTTCTATAGACAGTGATTTATTCCTAAATGAGACCCGTACGATTGTTTTAATACTGTTGATTCTTCACAAGAGTGAAGCGAGAGATTGACATACTAAAAAAGATAGCAGGCACCGTTGGAAATTTCTATAATTATTGTTAATCCTTTCTATTATAATAAATCAAAGTCAACAATATCACATATTTCAAATATCTAGAATACGTATGTATTTTGTAGTATGGATTAATAGGGATATAAATTCAGAACAGGATTATAAATTATCTCAAAATTTATTAGAGAATAAATATAAATAGGTGAAATAAAAGTTTTCATTTATTATCGACTCTGCACACTCTTTCAATATGATCAGCGTGATGATCCAACTCATCAGCTAATGCGTTGGCTAGAGCGAGGGGTGTGATTGGCATTGGATTAAGATGGGCTGAAATAAGTTGTAGGGGGGGAACTGCACCACCATGCTGCAAAATATCACTTCGAAAACGGTCTCCAGATCCTCTGGACAATGGTGATGATGAAAATCCATTACGCCATGTACTCCATGCCACAACTCGGGATATCAGGTATGAATAGTATTTGGCTCCATATCCTACCAAATGGCTGAATCTGTGATGCCAAGCCTAAAAAAAATACTCTTATTGTATTGAATTATTAGAGCAAACCTTACTAAGTTTTCAGCAATACGTCAATTTAGATTAATTAATCTATGTTGTAATACCGTATTCTCTACGTAGGGTAGTCCATAGTATTGCTTCTGAACATCCTCAAGAATAGCTGTCGAAGAAGTTGTTTCATTTGGAGGATTTTTCCCATGATACCTTTGATCTAATACTGAGTAGAAAACCTGGAATTAATAAAGAATTTGAGCTTCTTTCTGTGCTGTATTTAAATAGACACCATTCTTTTCTTATTTTTCGATGGTGAAATCTTTAAATTTACAGTGAAAATTGTTTGATCTTCTCTCTTGAAGTCTGCTATGATGATATTTTGAGTAACTTATGTTTAGAATGTTTTGTGAAAAATTTAAAAGAATTGTTTACTTGTTGCTGCATTTCACTAGCGCCAAACACGTGTTTCGCTGCACATAAGTGTTGCAGCATCCCTTCAGGCATTGGTTCTTGCGTTTGAAAGTGCTTTGCAAAGAGCCTTAAAACCTAAAATGAATACAGACATATTATTAAATAAGATATTTTTTTCTCTAGCATAATATTTGCAATTTTTCAGGATGTTAATTTTAAACAGCAACTGCACTATAAATAGTCTGCTATTGTACAAAGATGAGTACTGGCAGTGATAGTCATATTGTGCATTTGCACATGGATGTCTGCAACAATAATTGGCAATCTGATGTCTCCTTAAAATAATATGAATCAGCTGAATACTTTTATTATCGATTTTGCGTTGATTTTAGTAGATAAAAAAATAAAACTATTTTCGCTTCTAAGCCTAGCATGTCATTCTTAGAAAGACCAGTTGTAAACCAATTGCTAAGTTGGACGATGAAACACATTGAAAGCTCGTAGACTTTTTAACACAGAAATAGGATTCAAATCCACAATTCCTGGTTACAAGTATGCTTATTCACCCACATTACAGTAGTCAATTTTTAGATTATAGCTAGGCTAATAGAAACTCTTCAAATAAAATTTTAGCTGTCTGATAAATTAATTGCATAGATATTGTTATTTGTTTTAAGAAATGTAATAAGTTATTCTTACTGAAGGATCAGCTGCAAAATATTCCATGAGTACAGAAGGCACTTCTGCGAGATCAGTTGGGCAACGAGTGCCTGATACATGCTGGTACGCAGTACGTCCAAGCATGGAATGCATAGCGTGACCTAGTTCATGAAATAAGTTATCCACGGCACCTGGAGAGAGCAAAGCTGGACTTCCCCAGCTACCCCAAGCTAGGGACATCATCACCACCACGATTGGGTTCTAAATTCAAAGAGGTAATAAGTTTTGTAAATTCATTACAGTTTTAAAATGACACAATTCATACGTATTTTTCAGTTTTGTATTGAGTAAATTCCTGTTATAATAAAGATATTTTATATTACATTAATTTGTATGTCATGAGCCAATTCATAAAATATTTGTTTTGATATGTATTAGAAAATATGTAGTGAATTATTAACTTTTTGTTAAAATGGGTGCTTGCTGTTTATAAAATGATTTGAACTGTTCAGTCCAGAATTATATGATGCACACAAAAAAAAATCTATATTCTTGGTATTGTTTCAGTAAGACCTGAATGTTAAAAAAATACTTGGATAATTATAGCAACTACGTTACTAATGGATTTCTTTTAACCCTTTCACTGCCAGATACGAGTTATCTCGTCAAATGGTCCGAGCCAGCTACGCCTGATACGAGATATCTCGGCATTCTAATAATTCAGATATTATAAATAATTTCAAACTTGGACACATACAGACTTCTATCGGAATATTTTACCATTTTAACTAATGATTTTACCATCGATTTGATTTAAATTTTGTCAAGTGTTACAACTGATATTTTTGAAATATCGTAGTGCAGGGTTGCCAAAAATGTTATGCTTTTTGTTTACAGTCTGCGTTTGTTGGCTTTTTTGCGCGCAAGTTATTTTTTGTGTCTATTTGGAATTCCCCTCTACTTATCAACAAATTACGTGAAAACAATTGTTTATTTTCAATATATTTGTACTTTTTGTGTTGTGTTGTTGTACTTTATAGACATAGTTTGTGACAACCAGAAGGTAAAAGTTTAAAATCCATTTTTTTTCAAGAAAAACTGTTTTCGAGGTACAACAAATAATAAATGGTGAGTTATTTATGATTTCGTTTCAATGTAATTAAAAAACCAATGATTTATTTAAATTTTATTTTCGCAAATTATATTTGGTGTATTGGGTACTGCTAAGGCCTTTTTTACGGCAGTGAAAAGGTTAAACTTTGGAAAATTTTGTATGATAGGTATGGACTAGAAAAAAATCTTGGCATATTCTAGACCAGTGATCGCCAAACTCAATAAGGATGCGAGCTACTTTTAGAAATTGAAAATGTCTGGCGAGCTACTTTTACATATTTCTTCTCGTCATCATCGTCCTTTATCGCACCATACACAATATTATTATATTACTTAAAATAAATTAGGACATTGGATTTCTAATAAAACATAAAATGCGTAATTTAATTATTTATTTATAAAAAAATAATCATTGAAAAAAATCTTGAAATAAGAGAAATGAGTAAAATTAAAAATTTTTAGTGAAAAGAATTAGTGACATTCGCTTTCCTCCACAATTTTTTCAATTTTCGGTG
>JAGVSQ010005916.1:0-17043 GCA_022683975.1 Rhyacophila evoluta
ATAATTCAGAATTTAAAATCAATTTCCATCAAGCATCATCAGTCGAAAATATTAACTATATTCATATGCCTATACAAGTATTTTATTCCATATTAAGGTGCAAACTAACAAAGATAGAATAGATACATCTAAGCTATGTTCGCTGCAAAGTAGAGCGTATACACAAAGAATGAAAATATCCACTCCAAAAGAGGATTATATGGATCTCCGCAATGCGATTGTTTTTCAGGAAAATTGTTTGTCGTACAATTGCTTGACCTAATGGGCATCCATCCAGTATTTTTATGCATTAGCATTATACTATATTTGCTTCCAAAGTGGAGCATATAACAACAATGTGAAAATATCTATTACGAAAAAGGAATATATGGATTTCTGCAATGTGAAGACGACGTGACAGATTATTTTTCACGATATTGTTGTAAAATTGCTCAACCCAATGGGCATCCAGTCCTGAATTTTTGGATTTTTAAAAATTCAACAGATTGCGATTTGAACCCGCATTACCCGGATGGCTAGGGGCTTTTTTTGCATAATAATCAATAAAATGTCGATAAATTCTCAACGGCTATAGATACATATAAAAATAGATTCAAAATTTACAATGAATTTCAAACGACCATAAATACAACAGAAAAAAATGTTACAAGAAGATGTAACAAACAAAAAAATGATTTGCCAACATTTTACTAAAGTGGACTTATATTATAATAGTATATTTAATACATACGAAATTTCAATTTAAATTGTATACGCCATCTAGTATTTTAGTAAAAAATAAATTGTAAACCATCAAGGTTGAATGAATACATCACGTTTCACATTAAGGATGTCTAGCAATTTGAAAATGATAGTATGATTAATGAATGGTGCCAAAATAAAGAATGGCTTTTTAATATTTATATAGAAACTTAGAACTTATGGGAAAGAAGAAGCTGACGACCGGATATGGAAACCAAGTTATTTTATAAATTCTACCATTGAAAGATATCTATGAGTCAAAATAATTTGACATTTGAAGGTGATGAGAATTACTTATTGTGATCATCATGCAACCTGTAGCTTTTGATAACAATGATCAGAAGATAAAAAATTATATTAATCAACACAGTTTATCACAAAATATGATATTAAAACCTATTTATATTTATCTAAAACTACATATTTTATTAAAATCTTTTTTAAAAAACATACAAATTATTTGAAAAAATTGAGAATTATTGTCAAGTGTTTGTTTGACTTTATTAATTAATCCCTGATTCATGGTATTTCTTAAAGTTATAGATTATATTAAAAACTACTTAATAGAGACATGCACAATTATCAGACTTGATAAAAACAGCCGAAGTTTGATTGTAATAAGCGGATTATTTTAAAGTAATTTATATTATATGATGTGGTTTGGTACTGACTAATTGTGACAACAATATCTGGTTGATAAGATTATCCGTAATTACAATATCCGGCTTCCACTGTATATATTTGCTAGTTAAGTCAAGAACAGGGCTGGTCAAATTACCCCTCGGGCAGTATTATTGACATCCTAAAATTTTCCGAAGGCCGCACATAGATAAGAATAATTGCAAGTTTTGTTTCCAATATTTTTTTTGATATACGCTAGCCACGCAAAAAAAGCTGCGGGCCGTGGTTGGCCAGTCCTGGTCTAGAATATCACAATAATTATTGAACACAGTATCCATTTGTGACTGATTTATCAATATTTTTAATATGATCAAAGAGAGTTATAGTAGCACTCGTATATCGCGGTACTCGGACAACGCGGTTTCATTATTCGACAATCTTGAAATTTCGTCAGTAGCCTCGTAAAACACGGTACTTAAACAATGCTTCCGTGCCAAAATGAAAACGTTTTCGTTTCAGAATTTCAAAAATTACACCTTTTATTTATCAGTATCAAATGACTAGCCCAAGAATTTTCGTTAAATATATTTGAATAAAATAAAATAGATTTATTTAATATTATAACTATTTATAGTATTTTTAACAATTTATTTTTACCCCGTGATAGAGTGACCAGTACATGTATTTCATTTCATTTCTCCAAATATACTGCTTACAAAGTATCCATTCGTATCATTACGTCTAAGACTAAGTTAAATAGAGGGAGCATTTTGAGCGGCTACATGTGTGACTCATTGCATAAATGATATATGCCATGGAATGTCACCTCTCCTGTTTCCGCCATTATTTTTATATTTTTGCACTTATTTAATATTATATGACTGATACATGATTTTTATAGCTAATTACAATAATTGATCTGGCAGATTTTGCATAATTTGAATTTAAAAAAATATATATTTAACTGAACGCTGTGGTCTAGCACCTTTGTTTTCGGCATAGCGAGATGAGAGTTAAAATCGAGCGTAGAAAGTGTACAGTCTAGGCGATAAAGTATGTCAAATATGGATACTTACACACCGCTTATCCTTGCGAAATTAAAATGGCATTAGAGCAACACACCCACGATAGTAAAAGTCACTCTGGAGTGCCGCAATCACCGGTCTTGCAGACATAATATATATTAAAGAGAACAAAGAATTAATTGCTGACTGAAATAAGCAGACCGAACAGAAGGATTTCAATGAAGTCATACCCACCAACTGAAATCAACGACATACTCAGATCGCCAAGTATTTATTTCACCATGTCTGCTCGGAAAGTGAAGCATAATAGATTTACACAATGTGAAGATGTTAGCTCCGAAAATGGAGTATATGCAATCCGCAATGTGAAGACATATCATATTTTTCACGAGAATTAGTTATTAGACAATTTTTCAATACAATGGACATCCAGTCTTGCATCTTAAAATTTTTAATTAAACTAAATTAACTTCTTATCCACTACATTTTTTTTTTGATCTAGCAGATAAAAATCGAACCCTTAATCTCCAGATATGAAGCGCTCACGTAAGCCACTCGACTACCGGGGAGACATTTTAAACTATAAAGATTATAATGGAGGAAATTTCACTTCGTCTATCATGTCTTAACCACATTTATATATTTTCTGTAATCTGATTTGTTGTATAGTTAGTAATAATACCTTGCAGTATTTTAAGCAATTCAAAAAAGAGTAGACACCCAATGGGTTGAGCAATTGGTTGATTCTCATGAAATTTTTTTTTAATACGGAGACCCATATGATTAATTTGTGGAGCAGTATTAGTTATTGTTGTCTAGGATGTTAATATTTACATTTAGAACCTGAATATAATTATAAAAACGTTATACAATGAAGTTTTACTAAGTAAATACTAATTTTTCAAATAAAATTTGTAAATTGAAATTAAATAACATTTTGACTTCAATACTTTTGACAGTAAATTAAAAAAAAAACATCGGAAGTATAGGTACTTATTTCATGAGTAAATCTATTCCACTTGATTCAACAAAGAAAACTGTGTGAAAAGTCATTTAAGAAAATTAAAAATATGCTGCAATTGATTTATTTATTGTCTATATTAAATTTAGACAACACAAAAAAATATAAAGGGCACCATCCTAAGTGTGAAGCATATTGATATTCTTGATTATTGATATGAAAATTGTATTTTGATTTATCTGAAATATCGAATTTTTTCGGAATCACGATTTTTTTTAGGTTTTTTCGGAATTGGATGGAGATTTGAATTCCGAATTTCGTTTTTGAATCCCTACTCACAATCCATTAAATATGCATGCTCTGTATTTAGTTATACATAATATTTGAAATATGATGATATTTTTATACGGCGATGGTACTTGAAATGGCAACCTTCGACTTCACAGGCGACCTGACTTCATTATCTCTGTGATTTTGGTTCGTAACTCTTTGTCATATAACTTTCTCGCATAATTATATTTATCTCTTTGAAAGATGGATCTGTGGATCAAAAATCTTCGTACGAGTTGGGTCACAATATTTTCTAACACTTTAAAATCTAGTGCAATTTTATAACCATAAAATTGCGATGGAAATTTAAAATGTTATCCACAAAAGGTGACATGAATGGTTTTGTACAAGTTCAAATAAAATATAATGCAAGAGAAAAGCTGCGACAAAATGTGACGCACATTTTCAGATGAAAACGAATCAGAGTCATTTATGTTTGAAATCTGAATGCGTAAAAATATTCGGAAATCGTTCAAGTGTCAAAGCCTACATTATGGGAGTGAAGATAAACCTTTACTCGATCTAATTTTTGTGGACCCATAATTTTGAGAACATCAAAAAATCTCCAGTTTTAACTTCAATTATTGCTTCCACCGGACGTATCCTGAGATTTTTATCCACGTATTAATTACATCATTAGACATACAGCGAGTGTCTTTTTCTACACTACTAATTACATCAATTGAGATGTCTTAACCGTATAGTTAACTTTCGGATCTATTTAATTTTATTAATGATCAAGTATACTTAAAAACATGGATCGACTTAAATTCGTCTGAATCCTAGATGAAAGACATTTCTCTAGATAATCATATTTCATGAACCTATATTATTTGCCAAGTAACTTTGTAATTTATACAGGGATATACTGATCAATATCCTTGATTGTGACATTTTCTTGGTGAGGTTAGGTTAGGTTAGAAGTATATACTATGGATCTCGTTATTAATATTAATTTTTCAAAATATACATTCACTCAAATTACTTTTAGGCTTTGGTTAATTAGCACCGTCTTTGGATGGCGTTTGATTTATTTATTTTGATTTTAAATTCACTATATCTCATTTTTCAGTATTTTTAAGCTGGATTTGCACAAAAGTTTCATGTACTACAATCTAGTGTAGAAATTGAAACATTACTAATATATTTTTTTATGCCATATTCGCTCCCGACGAGGAGCATATGGATCTTCACAAGTTGAAGATATCCACTCCGAAACAGGAGTATACAAATATCCGGAATGTGAAGACAAGTCTTGACAGATTATTTATCACCACTTTGTTTGTTAGACAATTACTCAATCCAATAGGCATCTAGTTCTGCATTTTCGGATTTCTAAAATCCGACAGATGGGGAATCAAACCACATTACCCGGATTGCTAGGCGTACATGCTACCAACTACGCTACCAGGAAGACAAATATATTTCACAAACACTTCCGTCAAAATATATTGTAAGAATTAAACAATGATCATTATATTTACAGGGGTAATAATAATTCTTAGAATAAGTCGACAAATTGACATTTTGTCAAGTTCAATAACATTACTATAGATATTTACGTCCTGGCATTTTCATTTTAATTGTATTCACTGGATATATTCTTTTCGTTTCTTCTTTTTCTTTCAGATTCGTTCTCTAAGTGGAGTATATTTACACCACAAACCGCTCCCAAGAATTTTTCTCATACGCCAATATTATTCCCTCCTCCCAGGTCATGCATGTATCCCGTAACTCCACCGAATATTATGTAAGCAGTATTCCAGGACGCATAAACCTGGTCTGCTTAAATAATACGGCCAGGTTAAGACTCTTTTGAAGCATCTGCAAGGCCCAGCGCTAAGTTGGCATTAGCTGTGATCAACCAAATTATTAAAGCATGTTTTTATGTTTCTCTGTTTGGTGTTAATATTTAGTGATGGCCACACGATATTCATAGTTATCGAATAAGATTAAAGAAGAAGAAGTGATGAAAGGGAAAAGTAGACTTCAGTAAGGTGTGTTGGCTGCTGCTGTGAAGGGTTGGCTGATTGTTATTCGTGCCACAAGTTGGACATCACTGCACGACGTCGCCATGAAAGAGCTTTCCGATACACGTTCTATTGAGTAGTGTCTCAGGAAATAAAATCTTAGTGTTTACCCAATATCTACCCTCTTAACACGTCACAGCTCTCGTAAAGGGGTGAATCACGTACATCGTAATTGTCGTGTATTTTGATTATTTTCCACGACTTTTAAAAAGAGCCTCTTTAATGGAGTGTGCCTCGAGCATTTATGGACCACACGTGTTACTAATATATGATCTTCAGACCTACAATACTACCACATACTAAATGTACTCACAAAAGACTCGTGTGCATAGGAATTGATTGCAGGCTTGATATCTACAGTTGCTGATTTAAAAACATCCATTTTTTTTTGTTTGTTACTTTTTTTTCTCGATGGAATCTAGGACATTATTTATTTTATGGACTTTGTTATTGGACTACGGATATTTAACGTAAAATTACATATTTGCTTTATTCATATTTTAGAAGTAATTACAATAGTAATAAGTAATTTGTAGTTTGTCCCGGAAAGCCGCTAAATACTATCAATAGAATGTATTCGACGGAGTTACGGGATGTAGGTATGATCTGGGAGGACGCAAGAATACTGGCGGGCGACAGAAATTCTTGGAGGCAGCACGCCGTGTCCATATGCTCAACTTAGGAAGCAGATATGGAAGAAAAAAAATATCTCTGCGGTGACGTAGTTGGTGGCGTGCACACCTAGCAACCCGGAGAATGGGGTTCGATCCCCCATCTGTGTCGGATTTTAAATATCTAAAAATGTATGCTCATTGGGTTGAACAATCGTCAGACAAACAATTTTCGTGAAAAATAATCTGTCAAGACGTCTTCATATTGCAAAGCGACGGTAACAGAGATGAAAAATAGCTATAAACGGGTGAGTGAGCAAGTGAGAAAGTTAGGCAGCGCGACAACATGTTTTCATCGCAACCAGGGCCCAGTTTCTGGATATAATTTATTTTTTAGCTATTTTTTTTCTTTTTTGCCTTTGTAATATTAGTGGTGGCACGTCTGTTCCTTCAAGACGGATCGCTAAAATGCTCTCTAAAAGTCTTGAAATTTCGTAATCCATTGAGACAGTGTTGATTGATGAGCCACTATTCTGTTCAACTGTCGTATCAGATTCTTGGTCCTTTTTTTTAATGTGACCACCATCCACTCGCCCCGTCTTAATCAGACGTATCCCGGAGCTTTGGTATCGAGAGGCGATCTACTTTATTCAACGGGAGTGTCTCGGGAGTAAATATAAATTCCCCAAGATTTAGGTTGCACGAACTTAAGTGTGCTGAAGTCAAAATGAATATGATAAAAAAGTTAATTTAAAAAATTAAGACTTAATTGGTCAAGCAATTTATGTGATAACCACTGCAGTTTCATCCATCGCAATTATATCGGAGATAGTATTTAGAAATGTCGATACCATCAATAAAGGAACGGCAGCGCGATAACACATTGTCGTCACAACAACCTACTCACTTATTTATAACTGCTTTGCATCTCTGATGCTGAAGCTCTGCCGCCGTGGCATTTATCGTATCCTCAGCCTTATGCTTTACATTTGGACAATGTACAATTTCTACAATTTATCAAGGCGACAGTAAATTAACAGTCATTGATTTTTGACATAATTAATACATGTGCGGTATTAAAACGCTTTCTCTCATATTTGAGTCACATAAATCACATGCATTTCTATAACCAGTGGGTTTGTTATTATTGACGAAGTGAAATAAGCTTAGTAAGATAAATCCTTGTGGTAATCCCACACCAATCGCCGCCTTCGCAAGACCGGAGCAAATAAATCGAATACAACATAACCCATTTTTTATTCTGCCAGACTTACGAATATCATTGATCACGGATTATATAACTTTATATAAACTATACTTGTAACACTTGCCTTAGTGCCTAAATAAGTAAGTCCGTATACTTTGGCTCTGCCACAAGTGCCAAACACTGCAGGTTCAAGTCTCAACTGCGTTAAATTTACATGCTGACATAATTATTGTTTTCAAAACATTTACATAGTCAAATCTCGCTGTAGCCAATCCCAAAATAACTAAATTTCGAGTAAAACGACAATATCGTGGTTGACCGGAAAAAAATAATATACACAGAAGTCTCTTTTTACAGGGTTTCAAAATAGCTCGGTGCTATAGGGGTCTCCAAAATGTTTAGCTTAAAGGCCACAGTGAAGTGCCCTCCAAGACCCAAGGCTAATATGCAGCATACAATTTCACTTTCTTCTTAGGTTTACTCGTTTGTTTTTAGCTCTTATGCCGCCAAATTTTGTATTTATTTCCAGAATTTATACTTTTCCTTATTTTTTAGTTCTCATGCTGCCAAAAATTTGTATTTTTTCCAGAATTCATAGTTTTTCTTTTCTTTGAGTCTCATGATGTGTAATTTTTTAAATTTAATCAAAATAAACTATTGCGGGCTAGACACCGTGTATAGCCGGGGGCCGGATTGGTGGTGCCCAGGGGCCGATATTGGCCCGCGGGCCGTAGTTTAAAGAACCTCACCTATCAAGTCAAGATGCAAATTGTGTATCAAAAGTTATTGTAGGATAAAGTGTGAGAAATTCAATGTTTCACTTTGCCTTTACAAATAAAAGAACTGTTTCAAAGATTTACACATAAAATGGCTTGAATGTTATCATGTATCAAAAGCAGCAAATATTTTACTGTAATTTAATTACTAATAAACTAAAATTAATATATTTATAATATTTAAACACACGTGGTTACAGTAAAACGTGAATTATAAGAGAGTAAAATGTTTATTCTTTGCTTTCCTTAGCCGCTTCATAACGACCCAATGATGAAAATTGGAATCGCTTTAGAATTTTGACCTAGAAATGAATTTTTATAAATACGTCTGAAATTTTTTGTTCACTAAAACCTAAAGACAAAATAACTTGAAAGAAAAAAACCAGTTTTAACATTGTGGAAATGTATATCCTTCATTATTAAAGTTGTCATCTTCGTAATGTTGAGATCCGAATGCTCCACTTTCAGAGCAGACATGGTATAAAAAAACCGTCGTATTATTACTCTTAACCGTAGACACGCCAACGACTCACCGGTGAGTCGGGCGATGACGTGCTGTGTACGCTAACGACTCACCTGAGTCACTCAGTGAGTCGGGACGATTTCTCTTACTAAACCTACAATATTCTAAATCTAAAAGATAGTTTCCACAAAAAATCATTAACTCACACTAAACATCTGTGAGTCTCAATTATTTTACTTACGTGTTTTAATATCTAGAAAATCTCTGGTGTACAGGGCAAGATCATATACAATGCGACTGGCAGTAAAGAGTTAAGTTAAGGCAGATAATTCCGCAGTTTTTTTCAAACTAAGAAATAGTTCAAGTATTATTAAATATATCTAAGTTTTAATAAATAACTGACTATAAGTAAGCCATGGACAATTTCCGAATAAAGTTATAATACAGTGCATATATTTCGTGCGTGTTCATACTCCATTCATAAGTAAAACAAATTTGAACACACCCATTGTGTGTTCACTAAAGGTGCGACCACTCCCTCGCAGTTTCAGTTTCACGTAATTAATTGAACAACCCATGTTTACGTTCATAAAAGAATCCGCTAACGATAATGGTCTTACGTAGTTTTTTCGTTTTACCCAAATTATGGGGTGATACTTTCATTTTTAGGTTAATGGTGAAGTGATATATACTCACAGTTTTCCTTAAATAAAACATTTAGCAAATCAGTTAGTAGTTTGAATAACTATGTGTGATGTGTTGAGAAATATACTAGCTTACTAGTTATGCTACTATTGGAGAAGATGTGGTCTAGAGGAAGACTCGCGAGTTTTTATTTAACACTAGCAGCATCAAAACTATGTCCTACATACACTCCAATACCTTTCTCTACATCTTCATATCTTCGCCAATATTGTAGGAACACGTAACTTTTTTTTTCATAGTTTACTGATTTTATAGATTTATTTTTGCATGTGCCAATCATACGAGCTCGCTATTCGCCTTTTGATGGCTGGATCAACGTTAAATTCAATGCGGGCTATGTGGGTAGCGTGGCGGTACTCGATCCGCACCGAGTGTAAGTTGTATGGGGCTTGCAATCTGCCAGTGCTACTGTACGCTAGGGAATATTGGCATTTAATAAAGGCTCAGAAGAACCGTTTATTGAACATTGAGAACAGATGCTTCTGTCGGATACTGGAGGTTAAGTAGGCTGACTTCGTAATGAATTCAGAGATAAAGGAGCAAACGGGGCAGCCCCCTCCGACCTAACCTAACACTAAAAGTCATACAGCGGCGCTGGAACTGGCTGGCGCATGTACTGCGGATGCTTACGCAGAGTTTGAATTCTGCTTGTCTCTTTTTTAGACCGGTGGGATTCTGCCGACTTGGATGTCCTTTGAGTACTATCTACAGGATATACGGAATTAAAGACTGTCGGTATGACCTGGGAGCATGCGAGACAGCTGGCAAGTGGTAGATGATTCTGGAGGCGTTATACGGTGGCCATATCCATTTGCTCCGCATATGAAGCTGATAAGACGGAGAGAATGATACAACAAATCGAGTTACGTGTTTTTGCAATATTAGCTGAGAACATGAGATTAAGTAGTGGTAGACTTAGCAAACATCTATAGATGCCCAGCGTAGCACAAGGTTCATTCTTTTGTGCCATTTCGATGTCAGTTGCAGTGAAGTGGTTAATGAAACAACACACGAGTCATGCGGGTGATATACATGTATTATATTACATGCAATACTCAATGTGTCGCATAATGCAATCTAAAAATATTTCTCAATGCACCGTTGATCGTTTGACTGGGTTCAATGTATTTTGCATCCACTTTTCATGGTACAAAGAATGATTTTATGAAGGCGGAGAAACAGTTATAAATACTGTATGAGTAAATATCCTTGCAAGGATTTCAACTGTATGCTATTTATTTGTTTTAATTTTACGAATTGGAAATATTACAAATTATTAGTTTGATACATTCACAACACGACGTATGATAATAACAAAAAGGTATTTAAAATATATTATAAAAAGAATACATCGACTGTGGAAGGAAGAAGGACGTAATCTTCAGTTTATAATTCGATAATCATAATGTATACAACTTAATACACATTATATCTATCTATATACACATCAAAAGAATATACGCTGAAAATGTCAAATTAGCGTCTAAATGCAGCATTTAAGTTTGAAAAAAAGATGATCTGCAAAATTTGCGATCAAGAAAAAGAGCTTTTACCTAATTAAATTTATTGGTTTACATTAAATAACTAAAAAAGCTTTTATTCAATAATATGAGTGTATACAACTTAATACACGTTTTAGCACAAGGATGTAAGCTGAAAATACCGAATTGGTATCTAAATTTAGCTTTTAAGTTTGTCCTGTGAAATTTTCGACCAGATTCAAATTTATTGCTTTTTTTTATAAGCTTTAATTAGAATCGCTTTGGCGGTTGCACATCTTGTTCTTAAATAACTTATTAAATTAATATTGTGTTGAGTAATTTACACTTCACATCACTATATCAGTGATAAGTGGCTGCATAGTCCGTTCTCTTATCTGCTCAGTTCGAACGAAGTCATAACACCACATCCCCAGAATCCGCCGCAGGCTCAAAGCTTAGAATACAGTTGTTTTGGGCTTTTGTTGGGTGCCACGCTTCACAACCGTAGACCAGCACTGACAGAATGCATGCATTGAACAGGCGGCATTTGGTTTTTACCTTGTACAGCTTGGAGTCACAAACATTTCGCATTGAATTAAAGATTTCTCCAGCAATCCGTGTATTTGAATAGCGAGCTCATTTTGCGAAATGTGTACCTCTAGGTATCTGAAACTGTCGACACTCTCGATATTCTGTCCAACTTAGAATAGGATTCGTCAAAAAAATATTAGTAACTATGTAACGATATGCTTAAACTTCAAAGTTCAAACGTTTGAGCTACGTGGACGTTTTGTAGATAATTAGTATGCGGGTTATAAAATACAGTGATTACTTCTTCTGGGTGTATATTTCTGATTGGGCGCCTTTGTCATATTAAAGTATTGATGTTTTCGAAGCATTATATGCAATACAAAGAACAATTAAAATCTGTGGCTTGGGCGTCTTTTGCTTTACCACATCCAATTTAGACAGGGATTTATCTGGATTTATATGGAATTTTGGAACACCAGAATACAAATCAAAACTCTTTTTTTTAATAATTAGTATAATGACATAATGGCTATAAACGTTTCGATTAATCGGTTAACTAAATGTGGGTGTGTATTTTATTACGGAGTTATTAGAATTAGAATATAAAACGAAGTGCGAACAAGGTATATCAATTCTGACTGTTTTTACGAGTTATATTATCTTACAAAGTGGACTTACCGTATATGGACGACACAATTTTTGGACTTGACGATAATTGACATGTCATTAAACTGATAAGAAATAAATACACATTAAGATAAGTCCAAGCATTCAAATAAGTGCTTGCAGGTATTATAATATAAATTACGTTTGATTAACGGTAATAAAAATACATTTTGTCACGTTAATTATGAGTATTACCAGCTGCAATGGTGTTCGTGAGATTGGTATGTGCGTTTCAGTACTAGAGATTATGCGTTCGGATCTATATCTACATGATTTAAAAAAAATGTTTTACCGAAACTGAAAAAAAAAGTATACTAAGCCAAAGAAGACGATTTCGGTCCAAAATAGAATAAGCTTAACACACATGTAAATTGATATGAGGAGTGACGATATTTATGAAGTATAGAGCGAGAAAGTTTTTTGGTTTTTTTATAAAAATGTAGTAAGAGTATTTGACTACAGTTGGCTGTCAAAATATTTAAAATATGAGGCACGGAACGTTCCAAGTCTGGCTGAAAACTGTTGGAGTACACAGTAACGTAATATTACGGTTCCCGCAGACCAAATGTTAACAAATGATTTGCACACGTTTTATAAACACATGAATACAAAAATGCGCTTATAATAAGAGAGATATTATACAAAATAAAACTTTACTTTATAAAGTGACTCAAATTTTAAAAATCAAGTTACGCGCTTCTGCAATATTGGCGACGATATAATAATTAATGGCTTGAATTAATTTTAGTAAAAAAAAAAAAAAATAGATTACATTCGTAGATTGACTTTAGCAGCAATACAATTCGCAATTATTAATTATTGTCGAACGAAATCAAGTATCACCGCCCATTCAGTGGTTTAGGAGCCGGTCTATCGATCGGGTGGGTGTGCGGTTTTGTCTAAAACCTGACACGCCGACGCATTTATCTATGCCTTGAACGATTAGTCATATCATATTATATTCCACAAGAGGTTCGCAGTTATAGGCTTTGGCGAACCATTTGATAGTTATTCTAGTGCGAAATATTTTAAAGTTTTATACGGGAGTGGTTTTAAAATTGAAATGTTTTCGTTGTTTAAATTATTTGCAAACTGAGTAACTATAAGTGTGAGAGAGGCAAGAAGTAGTTTTGGCAAATATTCGCAAATTTAGTAACTCATTATCAAAGGTTTCATTGCACATTATAAATTTAATTTCCCATATCAATAAACATTGAATCTCTTATTATGTTATAAAATTTATATAATGACGAGCATGAAGCCGGAGATACGATTGCGGAAAGTCAGTAGCAGAGTGTCGGCAGCAGAGATGCAAAATAGCTATAAATACGTGAGTGAGTAAGTGTGCAAGTTGTTGTGATGACAGCGTGTTGTCGCGCTGACGAACTTGCCCACTCACGTTTTTATAGCTATTTTACATCTCTGCTACCGTCACTCTGCCAACGTCACAGCTTATTCTAGTATTATTATTATTAACCCTTTGCGTTGTATGAACGTACATTTACGTCCATGCGCCTTGTCGTCTTGTTTTCAAAGCCATTATTTTATTTTTTCAAACAATGTTATTATTTCTTTTAATATAAATACTAGACAGATCTATTATCATTATTTTTATATCAGTGATATGTAATATTGTAATAATACCATATATTTTAGGCAAGAAAAAATAGGTAAACATTACGAAAAAAATGAGGAAAAAAAGGTTGACAAATTCCTTTATGCTCTTTCGATAACTATTATGTTTTGTAAAGAAACAAATGATAATTTATATTGCTGTTCACAGAAAAACATAAAATATTACATACAGCAGTCCTATGCTTTCAAATTCGATCTCAAATGCTCACTCAACTCCGAAATGGCAGGGGCCACATGTGGTGTTATTATACACACACTCTTACCAAGTTGGAATAACTTTTCAGTTGATTTTCTTCTTTGTTTGTGAATAGAAGAGCATTTTTACAAATTGGCATATCCAGTTTGATTGATTTTATAATATTTGTTGAATTGATAGCGTTGAAAGATTTCAATGTTTAAAACGTGTGCGCATAAAAAAATAAATCAGTAATGTAATGAGTAGGGTGTTTTCATCAAATTTTACACGTCCCATAGTGATCACAATAAGCGTCTCTTACTGTATATTCAATTGTAATCTCCGTGTAAATAAGTGTGCGCAGTTAGGAATCGAAAAGTGGGTAACGGAGGTTGTTTATTTTAGTCAACAGCTTTTATTTTGGCAATTTATTCAAAATAAGCTGAATCTATTTAGCAGATGAAACGACTCAATGAATATCAAACAGGGTGTGACGAGCTTTGAAAAGCTCGAGGGCGGAAGAGCAAGGAGAATTCTTTTGATACGTTTCAAATGTAATCCATTAATTTATTATTTCGATTAAGCTGCCATTTAAATAATGACTGTAAGTAATTGACTTAATGAGTCATTAATGATTATCATACAATTTTAAATAATGAATATCGACTTTAAAAAGGCAAGGATGTATCCATCAGCTTTTTCAAAATAGCTTTATTTAGATATTCACAATGTTTATAACTTCATACACGTTTTATGAAAATAATATAAGCTGAAAATGCCGAATTAGTATTTAAATTTAGATTTTAAAAACAAATATACCGCATGCTACGCATTATTTTTGACTACACCAATTGCATTTAAGTAGATCCAGTAAGTTTTATAATATGATGCATATCGACTGTGGAAAGAAAAAAGAACGTAAGCCACATATAACTAATTTTACAGGAGGCACACCAATCGTTTATTTGATGTTTTTGAGCCAATTTCAAAACATTGCACAGAAAACTACCTAGAAGTGCATATATACTAACTGGTATTTTATTTACTCAGTATGATATTAATTTCATAATTTATTTAAGAATAACGAATGAAATTGATGAGATGGAAAGCTTTTGACACAATATTACGAGACGTACCTATCAGTTTTTTCAGAATAGCTTTCTTTCAATATTCACAATATATACAACTTAATACGCGTTCTATCAAAATGATATAATCTAAAAATATAGCTTTTAAGTTTGAAAAAGGGAAGGCTTGTGAAATTGTGTGTGCATACACTTGGCACAGAAGTGCGCGAGCTTAAAATCGCCCATAAAACTGACGTATGATAATCGGTGATCCAATAATATTGTGATATATTATATTCATTCTGAAAGTCGATCATATGGATTTCCACAGTGTAAATACTCATCATGAGACGTTTTATTTTCGTCGAGAATAAGTTGTTATTGCTTAACTAAGTAGCCATCCAGTCCTGCAAGTTTAAATTATTAAAACTTTTGGCGATCGAGAAATTCGAACCCGCACTTTTTGGCATCAAAGTGTGCGCTTATCTCTCGGCCATTGACTGTATATCATTATATTATATAAATTATTGTATATTTTTCGCATTTTTATAGTACTAACTCTGATTGTTCGTAGTCCTGAATGGTTGTATGGGGGATAATCATATTCTACTGTCTACTTCCTTTATACTGATATCGTTTTAAGTTTTCATCGCATGTCTATTGAGAGAGGTTGCCCTGCCCTAAATAAGTGCTACTGGCGACCCTGCCCGAAGGCTCTACCGGGCAGACGAAGGAACCGGAAATGGGAGGCAATCAAGCCTCCTTCCTGTTCTCTGGATACCACCTTCCGCTTTCATTGAATTCGACGTCCTAAAAGGCAAAAGTCGTGAGGGAGAGAGGAAAATTAACGAAATGGCCAGGTATTTCAAAAATACACAGGTGAATCCCTATTTACTATTCTTGATGGAAAATGGTTTTAACAAGATATCTCGAAAACACCCACAGTACTAAAATTTATCATACATAACCGCGTTACATGCATTCTGGAGCATTTAGATCTACACAGTGTGAAAACATCCGCCGCGAAGGTTGAGTATATGAATTTCCACAATTTAAAAATATGCCTATACAGATTAATTTTCACGAAAATTGCTTGTCACACAACTACTCAAATAATAGGCTTCTAGTCTTGCATTTTTAGATTTTTTATATCCGGAAGATGTGAGAGTTGAACCCGTATTCTCCGGATTGCTAGGCGTGCAACCTCTACGTTAACGGTGACCCATAATACATTATATAATACATACTATTATTATATTTCCTCATGAGAAATTGTAACATATTAAGCGAAACAAAAACGTTAAAAATCGTATCCACAATGGTGAATATCGGATCATCAACTAGCATGACGATAACTTAGTCTGCAAACCAGTCAACTCCATTTGTATAAAATTTTCGATAGTAAAATAGCTTTTATTCGATAGTTAGAATGTATACAACTCAATGCACGTTCCATCAAAGAAATATAAGCTGAAAATGCCGAATCAATGTTTAAATTTTGCTATTAAGTTTGAAGAAAAATTACTGTTTTTTTTTTGAGTAACTTATAAAATTAATATCACAGCAGTTCAAGTCTGCATGCTCTTCAAAGTTGTGCCTATCGATCAGAAAGACAGTACACAACTGTTAGCGTGGACTGTATGATGTGTGGCATGTCTTAATTCTAATCCACCTTTTGGACTGATATTCCCCGGACTGCAGACGAACTGTAGGCGTATGGATACCATTAATATATATCAAAATGCTTAATTTACAATATATTTTATGTTACACGATGAGAAAATTACTGATTATCACTTCAAGACAAAATAACAAAAGAGTATAAAAATTATCTGAGAAACAAAGCAATTTAAAATAACAATATACAAAAGTAAAAGTAAAGAGAGAATTTTAGAAAGAACAAAACGTGTATATCGAATGAGTTATACAGATCCTATCGTAGGAATTTATAAAACAATATGTATAGGTGGAGGATATCAATATCCGAGGCAATCTCGTTAAACATCACCATTGCCCTC
>JAGVSQ010005917.1:0-17042 GCA_022683975.1 Rhyacophila evoluta
TTTTTGAAAAACTATATTTTTGGTAAGATTTTAAGGTTTCGAAAATTGGATTTTTCTCAGTACCTCTACACTATCCTATAAAAACATGTCGCAGCGAATGTGTTAATAATAATAAGTGGTGCATAAGTATGTTTCGGTGTCGGAGGTTGCAGATTGAAATCTCGGAGCTGCATAAGAATTTCAAAATACAAGACTGGATGCCAATGGGTTTCTTGATATTGTAGAGATAAGAACAGATAAAGATAAAATACCTGTAATAGGTTTGTTCTTCAGTTTTATATTCGTCATCTTCAACTTTAGCTTTTTTAATGACCTCATTAGCTTTGTCTTCGTCATTCTTTGCTGCATCCTTACGCTTTTTGCGGCCTTCAAAATTAAAAGAAATAATAATTAAAACTGAAGTGAATTTGGTCAATTAATGAACTTGAATTTCGAAATTAAAATAAAAAAATCCATGCAGCAAATATAAATTCACAACATAGTTGAAACGACGCGCCAATAGATGGTGCATATTTTGAATCAAGTAAAATAAGTTGAAAATGATACTGTGAGTCTAATTTGTCATCAATCATCATTAGTATTGAGTTGACAAAGAAAATATCAAAATGAACCTTCATCACCGCTTTCGTCAGTGGCTTGACTGTCGTCATCTCCTGAGTCTTCAGAATCCGACAACACTTCCCATCCTGGATGACCTTCTAGCCATTCCTTCACTTGAGAAAGAAGCGGAGCCTCTTCCCCTTTTAGCACCTATACAATAATGACGAAATAAGTGACTACAAGGAGAGTAATACATTTATCAAAATTGAAATTATGAATCAGTTGTTCTCTAATTATGTTAGTAAAGAATTTGTAAAAAAAACTTACTGTACTGTGTACTGAATAAAATTAGGAAATTTGAATACTGCGTAATTTATGTTAGACATTATAAATTAGGCTCCTTAACATTAAGTATGCAGAGTGACTTTTTTTTGAGCAACCTCTCGCTTAATCTCATTCAACAGATATATAGAATTTAGAAAAAAGCTATAAACCAAACATTACATTTGTAGTCAGTTCAAAAAAAAGGCTTGAATGAAAGTAAGTTTAAATTATTGATAATTCACTTTACTCATGTTTACCAAAAATTTTAGTGACTTCTCGTTCCACGGCAACAAATAATACGAATTCAAAAACAGATTGCAGTAAAAACTCACAAAATAAGGACTATTATTATTGTTTACCGATGCAGGTGTATAGCCGTTACTAGACTGAGATTAATCTCCCCACGCACAATATGTGAAGATTGTCAAGCTAAATGGACAGTTTCTTCCATTGTTTAAATGTGCATGAATATGTTCTGAATTAGCAAACAATTGAAGACAACTATTTTTCCCTTAGTACATGATACTTTTACGTATGAAGCTTCTGAATTTTTTATTACGCTGGTTGCTACATTGCACTCTTGCAAATTTGCACGAAATAATCAACATGTTTTTACCTCTCCAGTTTTAGGGTCAGTTACAGTCACTCTTGAATCAGAAGCTTGAGAACTGTCATCACCACCTTCTAATTCAGCACCTTCCAAGATCTTGCGTTTTTTATGTTTCTGAAATAAATAATAAATCTCAATATTATTCTCTCACCAAATCGTATTTAATATCATGCAATACAATTTTAACACAAACCTTCTTTCTTTTTTCATCTTCCATTTGCTTCTTTTTCTGTTCAAACTTGTGTTGCTTCACCATCTCAGTAAGATTAGAAATATATTCATCAGTCTGTGAAAGAAGGAATGCCAACCGTTTATCTTTCTTTTGATCAATGAGCTTCCTATAACCTTCTTCATCTTCCGCCATAAGCCTAAAAAATTCATAGAATAAAAAGATTAATCAGTGCTTATGACAGAAAATATAATGATGGATGGAAGCAGAAAAACTTTAGCTAGAGAAGACAACGTTGCCAAAGCCTAGTAAGACTGATTTTTTTTTCCAGAAAACACCTCATTTCGTCCAATTGAAATAATAACATTATTAATATTTACCTTCTCATTCTCTCTTTTTCTATTCGCTCCTGCTCTTTTTTTTGTTCTCTTTCTGCATTGGCATGATAATTCATAACAGCTTTGTTCAAGCGACCCAATTTAGTAACATTATTTCTATGGAATTCCTTAAAATCTTTGGCTGTAAATAAAATGAAAGTTAAATATGGTTATGGGTTGAAGTAAAAGAAATTAAAAACAAATCAAATATCATAGATGCATGAATACCATGCTGTAAGACGCTTTGCAGGAATTCTTGATGTTTTTGACGTCGCTTCCTCTCTGCCTCCAATTTTTGTTGTTTCTCTAACTTTTCAGTGGCGCGAGCCTCTCGCAGTCCTTGTCTCTTGGTTCTTTTATAAGCTTTTATGTTGACTGCAGTCTCCAAGGTTGTATCACGACGTGTCGCTGCTACTATCTATTTAAACAAAAACATAAATATACCAATTCCGCTCGACACTCGATGTTTTTAGGTGACTTGATTTTAAAAAATTTAATATTTAAATGACTATGAATCTCTGAAATTTTATCTAAATGGCTAGATATAAGTAATTTTAAAATTTACTCACTTCACTTCTAAGCTGTCTTTGAAAATTTAAAACACGTAGCGCCCTGAGTTCAATTTGAGCCTGCAAACGCAAATCTTCAGGCATAGTGGTGGCGAGACTGTTCAACACTTCCATGCGGAGAGCGATACGGGCTGCCACCCTGCAAATGATGAATCAAGATATAGTCACATATGTAATCATAATAAGCGAAATCTTAAAATAGTATAATTTTTGTACAACTTCTAGATTCTACGTAGGCACAAATTACACTAATATACGATATAAGTAATGCAAAACCATAATATAAATATTGATGCTTAGTATCATATTACAAAAAAAAACTATTGATATTACACAAAACACCATCATTGAACGCCAACTTTATAAAATAAATTGATCAGCAATTTCAATATTTTATTTTTTAAATTTAATTCTAGGAATATAGTAGTTGATGAAAAACATTGGTGAACAATATACACTTCAGTTCTATGTATTGTAATTATAAAAAGACATTTTTCAACGATTTTACAATTGGGTTTTGTCTAAACCAATAATTATTTCTTGGCATGAAATAACTACATGATATAGAATTACTTACCTATTCTCTCTTTCATTTAGCATCTGAATTGGATCGATCCCCACAGGCTTAGGCATAGTGGTTACTTTATTTTGTTTAGGTTGAGGAGGCTGTTGTCCAGAGACTGGTGGAGCTCCCGGTCTTCCAGGAGGCTGTTGTGCCATAGCCGGTGGCAGCTGGCCATGAGCAGGCGGCGTGGATTGAGGGGGAGGGGCTGGTCCAGGCTGAGATGGAACAGACGGTGCTGGTCCAGCTGAAGGAGGCCTTGGGCCAGCCGGATTGTAGTTCGGTTGACCAGGTTGCGGACCAGGCAATGCTGGCTGAAATTTCAGAGCTGTATTAACAAACAAAAACGCCTTAACAAAATTAGCATATAGGCAGTGATCAGTAAAAATTTAACTAACCGGATTGACGAGTGGCGGAGTTGGATGGGTGGGAGGAGCCATTTGCCCTTGCATTGGGAGAGGAACTGTAGGTTGACCACCTACAGCTCTGGCTCCACTTCCTTCCTGAGGAGACATTTTACCTGGTAGACCTGTAGGCACAAAATTAGTATAGTTTATAGTAAACTAATAATATTACTTTTATTTGAATATAAAACCACCAAAAACAATATATAACCAATACTGACCATGTGGATGCTGGTGATGATGTTGCGGCTGCGGTTGTGCAGAAGCCGGTGAAGATGGTCGCTGGTGTGGCTGCTGGTGCGGTGGATGTGAAGGTGGGGTAGGCGGACCCTGCCCCTGTCCCTCTACATGCCGCCCTTTCCCTTGTGCAGCGAGAGCTGTCTGCGAAGCTAGCGGTTGATTGCGAGCTAGTTGACGGTATGCCATAATCTGGGCCCTGAAAATAATAAGTCAGTTTTCTAATAGTATTAGATTCATAGATGAAATTATGAGAGATTTTTTTTCAATATATTTATTGAATTCATAATATATTACAAGTTTTTATGTACATATCATATTTGAGACATTCAATTGTTTGATGATGCAACAAATGTTTTTTTTTTTGTGAAACTTAATTTCAATTGATGTATTGTAATATAATATAATAATATAAAAGCCTTTCGTAGAAGACATAATAATAATATGAGTGTGAGGAGAAAATAAGAATAAAGATTCTCATTATTCTAACCTGAGTTGCTGCAATTGCATATTATTAAAAGCAGTAGAGGCCTGGCCCTGTTTATTGGGATCTTGAGCTGCTGAGCGAGCCCGCAATGTCATGAGCTGCGCATATCTTGGATCTTCTTGCAACCCTCTTTCTTCCATGGAGTCAATGGCTCTTTGTAAGGAATTCAAATGTTCTTGAACGCCACCTGCCTGCCCAAGTCCACTCCCAGGAGGACCTTGTCCACCTTGCATAGGACCACCCTGACTCTGCATTTGGGGTCCCTGTCCACCCTGCATTGGAGGACCTTGTCCTTGCATGGGAGGACCTTGGTTCTGCATGGGAGGGCCCTGGCCCTGCATTGGTGGTCCTTGACCTTGCATGGGCGGTCCCTGTCCTTGCATTGGTGGTCCTTGACCTTGCATAGGTGGTCCTTGTCCCTGCATGGGGGGACCTTGACCCTGGCTCTGGCCTTGCATAGGTGGTCCCTGATTTTGCATTGGGGGCCCTTGACCTTGCATAGGGGGTCCTTGGCCTTGCATTGGAGGGCCTTGGCCCTGCATCGGTGGACCTTGGCCGTGCATGGGTGACCCTTGAACTTGTCCTGGTTGTCCTTGTGAATGATTGGGCATTCCATGCCCATGTGGAGGTCCTTGCATGTGCTGCTGTTGCCCATGAATATGTCCTGGGGGTCCTTGACTATGGCCCATAGGACCTTGAGAATGTTGTGACATGCCTTGAGTGTGAGGTGGGCCTTGTCCATGAGACGATGGCCCTTGAGGATGCCCGGGGGGGCCTTGTCCCTGCATTCCTGGTGGAGGGCCGCCTTGACTACCTGGAGGGCCCTAAAAATAAATAAGTCAATGAGGGAAAAAAAATTGAGAAATTAGATTGTGCTATAAAAATTTATAAATTAAACCCTTTGACTGCAAAACAATGATTTTTATCATTATTTGTAATAGCAACACGGAGCACTAAGAATGACCATTTTGGAATCTTTGCGTCTAGATTTTTTTTAATAAGAAAGGTGGTAGAATAGGGTTTTAGTGTCCTCTATTATTAAAAAAAAAACTCATTTGAGTTGGTAACATTGCAAAACTGACATACAAACATTGTTTGGCATGTAACAGTTTGTTTGCGTCACCGTAGTTTTGTAATAAGCGTTACTGTAAATAAAAAATGAACCAAAAATGAAAGATATTCATTATCTTCACGCAGAGCATAGAATTTATAAAAATTTCCTCCTAACGGAAATTATTTTGATCAAGTTTAGAAAAACATCATAGCTGTCAAAAGGTTAAGCAAAGCACAGAAGAACTAGGACATGTCCTATTTGTAATAACAAATTATAAATTAATTCATAAACTCTTGAGAAATGTAGCAAAATGAGCTACAGTAAACAATAACAATACTATACAAATCTTGGTAGAAAACATACTTGTCCTTGTGGAAGATGGCTCATTGGATGTTGAGGATATCCAAGTGGTGGACCTTGTCCAGGCATTCCACCGTGCTGTGAAGCATGCGGATGTCCCCCGCCCATACTGTGTGGTCCTCCCATGCTGTGAGGAGGACCTGCCATACCGTGACCGGGCGGCATTCCGGGATGAGATTGCGGTTGAGACATTCCGGGTCCGTTAGAGTTATTTTGCGGTAAACCGTGTTGCGGCGGGGCATTTGGAGGCATATGGTTGGCCATTGGAGGTGCTCCACCTCCTTGGTGGGACGGGGGAGGGCCATTGGCGTGCTGCTGGCTGTAAGGACTAGGTGATTGCGGTGGGGCTGGACTTTGCGACGGAGGCATCATGGGACTCGGCGCTTGAGGTGGTGGCATCGGACTGCTTTGCGGCGAGGGACTCGCCATCTCAACCGCAAATAGTTTAACACTTTTTATTGAAACAATACTTTTAACGTCGGCGGCTTTGTGACAACTTACTCGAGAAAATGGCGCAAAAGCAGACTATCACACCGAAACTTTATGCCCTTTCGCACTACATTATACTTCCTAACATCACTGTTGCTTAATTCGTTTTAAGGATAAATAGTGCAACGTTTTCAATAGTTAACATCGTTATTTTATCACAAAACAAATTAATAGAACACATTATTCCAATACACATTCGAAGACGGCAACGCCATTGCAAACGACTGTGAAGTTAGTTATAGTCATAGACTAAAAGTAGCGTTTGCAAGCATAGCGTTGAGGTGACTCCACTCTTGGGACCGATACACGAAATACGAATTATTGAGTATTTTTTTACTATGTTCGCTGCGAGAGTAGAGCATATGGGTCGAGATAGTTATGTACACCGCTCCAAAATATGTAGATCTCCATGACGGCTAGTCGCGAAAAATACAACAGCTTACTATATTTACATCGAAGATTGAAAAACGGAACCTAGTAGACGTCAATGCCTTGATACACAAAACTTTATATTTTATTATTATAAAAAGTAAAACGGAAATCAACTGTTAATATTAGCTTCCTCTCTGGAAGAGATTGATTTAACTGTTTAGAGAAAACGATTCTCGTCGAACTCAATGAAATAAAAAAATATCAAAATACAAATCACAGTTGATAATTCTTATTCTTTGTGACAATATTTCGTTTGATCATTGACAGTAAATCATAAAATTGTGGCGTTATGACACGGTAATATACATTTTTTTTAATTTTCGTCGTCTAGCTCTTTGAATAAAGCAGCAGCTCGCAAGTTGGCCCTTACTGTCATGTTTTAAATACCCTAAATGAGGGCACGTAAAATATTTAACCCTTTCAGAACAAAAGGTTGCCAGCCCACATATTAAAGTAACAAACTCCCATTTTGCGTTCTAGATTTAATACGTCTACTCAAGCAATATCTACGCCAACTTCGTTTTTTTTTATTGTTAATAGTAGTTGATTCTCTATCAATATATCATATTTTTCACTGTAATAGTCACTTTTTCACTGTCGAGCTTCTAGTGGACGTATGCTAATTTACTGACGTGCCATTTAACATGTTTTGTTGAGCTTGTATCGTTTAGTAGAGTTTAGCTTCGCTGGCAATAAAGATCCGGCAAAAAGTTGCCAAAATTTATCGTAGTGATAACGAAATTACTTTTTCTCAATCATTGTTGGAATAAAAATGTTCGTCTGAGTTATATGGAAATTTGTAGCTAAATTATAATCATTCTTAAATGAAACTGCTTTGATTTAAATGCACAAAATTTAATAGCACAATCATAAGAATTAGCAACATATTGGTTATAATTGAGGCGTCTAGTTCCATTAAGCGATAAAACCACATTTTGTCAAAATCCAGAAAAAAAATGTGTTTTTATGCTACATGTAATTTTACACTATGTAACTCCGAAATGTTACAAAAACCAATAACGAAGTGCCTAAAAAGCAATGGCAATATAAAGGTTGGTGGAAAAAACAACAGGAGTGCCGTATAAAGTATTTTATCTAAAATTATAATGTTGTGTTCTACATATTAATTATTAAGATGGAATATTTTAAGCGTTTATTTGTGCTCAGTTTCAATTAATAATATGTAAAAAATACAGAATACTAAAACATTTGTTTTGCTATGCCATTTTTTTTTAATTCACAGAAAAAGTAATATTAATTTGTGCAAACTATTTCCTAACTTTGCGGTAGGCACGCATCGAATTCCCGAAGAGTTTGGTCAATCCAAAAAATCAGCTACGTACATCGACATAACCAATTTTATTTTACTAATATCCATTTAATTTTTAAAGTTTATGGGCTAATATGCACCGTTATTTTGTTCTTATGTAAACATAAAATACGAGTTAATAAAGAATCTTGGCCTAAAAGCCATAAAACAAATAATTTTACCTTAAAATATAAAAACAATGTTTCCCGCGAATATTGAATACCGGTTTTGCCGCTTTTTGGAACAGACGCATGTAGTCTACGGGACAAAAAAGTTTGGGGACCTGTGGCTTAAATTGTTTCTACGGCGGGAATTTGATTACAAAAAGTGACAGTCAAGTCATTGTAAGTGTAAGTTTGAAAATAAGGTAAACTGCGTGTATTTCTATCCCTATTGTACGTGTGTGTGATTGCGGTTTATCCATTAATTGTGTTAAATAGTTACCTACTTGAGATTTATAATTAAAGTAGTAGAAACAAATTGTCGAGACGAGTTAATATGGATTTTTGTTTCAAAGTTGAATCTGGCTTACAACTTTTTAATAGACTCGGTGGACGTCCTTGTCTTGACACCGTTTATCCAGAACTTTTTAAAGATGGCATACGATATAATGAAGTCGTCGAAATAAGTAGTGAATTAAATACGTTTAAATCATTGCTACTCTATGAGGTAATTGCAAATACATTGCTTCCTGCGGATCTGGGAGGAAACAGTGCGGGAGTAGTTTATCTATTGACTGATGGTCATTTTCGAGGACAACAACTCATAAAAACCATTAAAAAAATCATTGCACTAAGAAACACATTTCATTTGAACAACAGCAGTAATAGTTATGAGTTGTATGTGGAAAATATTGTTAATGAATGTTTAAAACAGTTCCAATTATTGACAATTTTTGACTCCACACAGATGTTGATAACAATACAAGGATTAGAGTATGTTTTATCTGACGATAACAATATTTCCTTGGTAATAATTGATACAATATCAGCTTTCTATTGGTCAGATAGAATGTTTGGATCTGGGCTACTCAAGATGGATATGTATTCAAAGAAAATTTTAAAAGCTTTACAGTCAGCAACAAAAGAATACAAAAGTGCTATAATTTACACCCGACCTGCATATTTTATTTCTAAACTGTCTCCAGGAGAATCTGTGGAATCTTGCTCTGAAGGGTTCACCCTTGAGCGAATCAATTATAAAATATCTCTTAAAAAAAAAGCATGTCGAAGTGATGGTACTGGCTTTCATACTGATTTAATTGAAGCTAGTATATCCAATCATCAAAATACGATTATAAAAAATTTTGTAGTCAAGGATGATATCATTTGCTGGTTATGATATGTAGCAGTAAACTAAAATCCAGATTATTAGAAATAGAACTCTGGGAAAGTACTGAAAAAAAACAACTTTTTACATTTCTTCGAAGTACTGCAAGCTCACGTAACTTGAATTTTTAGTTTAAGTAACTTTTAAAGGTAAAGTTTTATATTTTGCAATCTCTTGTACCATTGGGATATTTTTGTATTAATGTATATGTACATATAAAGGTATTTTACATATTTCTTTTTTAGAGTTTTTATTGTCACTTATGGTGTGCTTGAAAAAAATTGAACCTCAATAAAACATCATGCCCACTTTGCGACCTTTAAAAAATATAAGAAATCAACGGATTATACATGTGTGTATAAAATATCAGTTTAAGTCTAGTTAACCATTCAGTAAATGAGTGTAAATCCCATTAGACCAGGTGAATAACATAATGAGTGTGTATTTTACTACGAAATGTGGATACAATAAGTTCAGTGAGATTGATAAGCAGTTAATCCCTGTAAAAATAAACTAAAGATGTATTTTCACTCATGAGTTTGTATGCTCCTTATTTGAGCAGAGATTTTAGTTTACTATTTTTATATAGTTAAAATCCAGCTGCAGGTTAATGTCTGAATACTCAATGTGACAATAGTCAAAAGCCATTAAAAAATATGAAAAAACAAATTATTTTATGAGGAAAATAAAACCAGATGTCAATGTGCTACAAGATTTGACTATTTATTTACAAATGTTTTTATTACGAGAATTGTGAACCTTATAATTGAAGAGTAACATTAGTAGATAAATAAAACAATTTATGACTGAAATTTTACTGCATGAAAAATGCACTTTAATGTATTTTTCATGTAAATCCAGGTAAAAAACATGAATATGTAAATGTACTACCAAAAACAATAATTTGTTTTTACTTAAATAGGGTACGACTCCAGTATTAAAAAATATCATACATGAAAATATAGCAACCTAAGATTCCAATATTTTCAAGTCGATGTGAACGATTGATACTGAAACACCTAATGTGGCTGGATGCACTTCTGAATTTGGTTTAGTAATTGAATTATGAACACATATTTTCAGTTGTGTTTCAATTTAGCATTTGATTCCGATGGATGTCAATGTCTTAACACCCGTTATTTATAAAAATAATACCACATTTTCATAATTGTTCAAATTACACAATTTGGATATTTTACATTTTGATTTTAGTTGTACAGGTGACAATGATCTTGATATTAAGGTTAATAGAAATGGTTTAGTACAAGTCAATGTTTTATTTCAATATAACAACATTCCAGCATAGACAAATTAGTTTGTATCGATTTGTTCTTGAATAACCGTGTGTCATGAGTACCTTCTTAAATAATTGATAAGTAATAATAAATATTCAAAATGCTTATTGCACTTGATTTATAATTGTTTCAAATATTAAATATAAGTTAAAGATGAATATAAGATTGAGACTTATTTCTAACCTATTTAATGTTAATCACAGCATATTTATTAAAACATTATTCATTATCTTTATTATATTCATCTGAGTATTGGTAAAAAATTATGAAAAAAGAGTTTGAAATTAAGCTAATTGATTTTTTTAATTGAACGGGAAGCTCAGTAAATAACTTATGCTATGGTGACTGTCATTTAAAAAGAAACTGCCAAAATTTTAAACAAACATTTGAAGATTTGCTTACAAGCCTCCTTGGCATGAGAATATTTTATCTACAAAGTAATTTCACATCCTTTCACAGCCATCATAAACATTTTCATAGCCACATTTATATGAATGTGCCTTAGGTTATCTTTCTTGACGTTAATGGAAATACACCAACTCTAGTGATGAAAACCATGGCATAGCTGTCATTGGCTAATATATGCAGAAAACAAAACCAAGAAATATAAAAATGAATTTGTTGAAATTTCACTCGGCTGTCTGAATTCAATACCTAGTAAGTGAAAACACTTACTACGCTTTGTAATTGGACAACTGTACTTTTTTGAGAGTCTGAAATATGTTTTTTGTGTTAGATTATCACTAACAATAAATTTCGGATAACATTATCATCACCTTAGGACTAGAGTTGAACATTTTGAAGAACAATGAACACATGAACACCTTCAAATCTGTTTTTTTACATATTCTTCAAGTTTTCAAAAGAACTTTTTAAAACATACACGAATAAAGATTACATATATATATATATATATATATAAAAAAAAAACCCTAGACACACAATTCTGCAGAGCAGGAGTTTTTGGAGAATCAAAAATGAAAATTTAGAAACATATCCCTCTAATCCTTTAAATATAATATAAACACATGCAAGTATTACAAGATAATTTAGATCTAATTGTGCCGTCGTTTAAAATTATTTTTAAAATACTACAATATTTTAAGTATATATATTACAAGTGTAAAGGATTCACTGAACACGAATGAAAAGGGGATTGTTAATAAGAAGGCAACTCATGAGTTTTCTTTGTGTCACTGATTACACTATGTAGTTCCATATAATTTTTTACATGTGAAAATTTAAAGCATGATGATCAATATCTACACACCAAATCAACAAGTTTGAACTAGTATGTTGAGAGAGAACTTTACAGGCAAAACTTAATGTGGTAGCTGCATTTGAGGTATTTCGGTTGTCATATTGGAAAACTTGCTCCCGAAAAAGGTATTTCGATTCCATCTGGCTAACATTAACAAAGTAGTTTTGCAAAATATGACAAAACAGATTTTCTCATAAAATGAGTTGAATTAATTGACTGTATTTAGTTGTAATATTCTAATTTTTCATAATTAAAACAAGTACAAATATTATTAATATATAAGATCTATAAAAAAAGTGGGCTAGAAACTTAAAAATGTGCAAGTTATAAATCATTTAAAATATGAAAATAAATGGTTCAAAAAGTTTTTGCAGTGGTGCGCTCTCTGCCAACAATATGACACTATATATATTGGTATCTTACAGTGATAAATATAGAGACTGTCAATTATTATGATGGGCCATATAAGGTACTGAAGAAATTCAAATCATAAGAAAAGATTATATTCAAATAAATATAATGTGTAAATAAGTACCTTCAAACTACTATTTTTATTTATAAATATTCAAGTCTTACCCAGTGGATAAATATTATGTTATCAATAACACTTACTTCTGTTCAATTTATTGAGATTGACTAGTTGTGACATAATAACTAGCTAGTGTGAGTGCATATTACAAAAAATACTTCCATAAAATATTAATAATAATCATGCAAGTGTGCCACTCACAACTTCCTAAAACATGTTCTAATGCAATGTTTAAATCACAGGAGACAGATTATTAATGCAAAAATAAATTATTAACCCACAACATAAAATATATTAGAGGTAGGTACTGTTGAGAATTCTCAATTTAAATACTTTTTGTAACTTATGTATTATAAATTGTTATGTGGGTACAACTATTTCAATGACTATAAAATTTAAGTAACATTTATGTTGGCAAGTCTATCAAATTTATAATAAATAGGTACAGCACAGCATAAAAGAAAAAAATCATCTTTAACAATACAAAGGAAGTATTTGCGTTCGTCAAAGTATAACACGTGTTAGAAAATGAAAAGACAAGATTTATAACAAGTATGTTTACGACAGATATGTTGTATTGTTAAATAAGTTATTAGCATATTATTGCAGGTTACAAAATTTATATTTTCAAATGTTACTGGCTATAGAAATTCTATGCTACTTATATAATTTATTCAATAAAAGTATTTGATAATTAAAGGTAAGATATTTAAAAAAAAAACCTAATCTGCTCATATACCTTTAATGTAGAGTAAATTGCTATTAAGTCGAAGACAAATTGTGAAGATGGGAATATGTTATCTAAACAATTTTTTTCGGCAAATAAGCAGATAGTAAATAGTATTTGGATACTACATAGGTATCCCCACGAAACGTCCATAATGTATTGAGTTTTCTTAAGGTAAAATTAACTATATAACAATCTAGATATTCTACTTATAGGAAAATGAAACATTTAAATTACTATTACTACTTAAATAATTATTTGTCATATCACAAAATGAGAGGCCATAAACTTACTTATCAAATAAGAACATATATGAAATATGTCACAGCTGCTAATATGTGACTGGAAAAATTCAATTCAGACCACTTATTTAATGTGTGTACATAAGAGTATCCAGTTTCCTGCACGGCGAAAGACGCTTCAAACATAACCCCCAAATATGCAAGGTGAAACATTGTCAATAACATCATCATCAAATTGAACAAAATAACAAATATATCACCACTCTTATTCATGTGAGTGCAGTTTTTTGAACATGGGTTTACCAGACAGCAAGCACTAAATATAGCAGAAATTTTGCTTCGAATTTTATATTCAACATATGAAAATGTACCAATGCTCAACAATGCAGCTGACAATTGAAAATTCAAGCCATGTAGTAAGGAAGAAATAGAATAAGTTGCAAATATTGCCGTAAATTTTCCATATGGTTGACATGCTTTGAATACATAAGTTTTTAGCCATCGATGCATAGGGATATTCCAATATATGACAACTTGGACGAGCGACCTTGGTATCTCAATAAAATATGGTTTTGTTACTTCCACTTCCCATCCACCATTAGTAAGTTCTCCAAATCCACCAGAAATCATTGAAGCTTGTGACATTAATGATATAAAATAATGAGATGTCCTGAAAGACTGAGCGTCACGATAAGCTATGGCCCATTTGGAGCTATCTTCAGCAATATACCATGGAATCAGACAATTCGAAAAAAATAAAGCTAAAAGAGCAAAGAATGTGTTCACAGCGATAGCTCTTATCCAGTATTTACTCAAGTATTTCTTTTCCAAAGACAGGTTGTATTTATGAAATGAAACCCATGGACCTAGAACACAGTTCGCAGGACACATAATATAACCGGCAAATGCAGCAGGGCTTGGGGCAACAGCCATTAGGCCTCTATCCATATCTATGGCTACAGAAATCACTTTCATAACTGCTAGCATCTGGATGCCTCTGATTTGTTGCCACATTTTTGAATTTACAACCAAATATTCAGATTTTAATAGAAAGGCTATCACCAACCCTGAAGTTATTATTCCTCTGTGCCTCTTGAGGGCTAATGTCAGAATCATGAGTAGTGAGTAGGATCCAATGGTTAATCCCGCAGTCCATAAAAATGCGAATCCAACGCTGTTGTATAATAGAAAGCTTCCTAAAAGAAGCGATATATTATGTTTGATGAATGCTGGTGGAGAGGTATAGTGCAGAAATAACTGAAAGGCGACATTTACTAATATAAGGTCCTTGGCGAATTTTAGCCCTTCGATAATTGTCGGCTCGCCGCATAGTAATAAGTATGAATAATCGTCTTCAGAAAAGTACTCCTGCTCGTCCATTGTTAATTATTTAATACCCTAGTAAACTTTAAGGGTTCAGCATTAATGACGTATGTTTATTTCAGCGGATTTCAAATAAACATAAATTCTGACGTCTCGACGCAGCGCCATGTTTTAAAATCAGTAAATAAAAGATTTCCTGTTTCGTGGGAGTGCAGCATTTATAATTAATTTAAAAATAAATTACATATTAGTAAAATATATTAATTTCATATAGCCTCAAATAATTAATAGAATAAAAATTGTTATTTTATCAAAAGTATTATATGATTTTTTTAACTCTACCTACCTATAATAGCTTATTGTCTTTAAACACTACACTAACTAGCTACAGACAAAGGTTTAAGAAGTATGTATTTACTTGACAGTTTACTCTATAAAATAAATAAAATCTGACATTTTAAAACACCCATTTTATAGACACAACATATATTTAAAATTAAGGAATGGACACCGTGAGCAAGCTTTGCGACTGCCGAATTCAATAAACGAGGTTTGTTTTGCTTTATGTAGATATTTTTGGTAGTATTGAATGTTTTCATAGTATATCAATAATTGATTTAAAAATAATAATAAATTTAGTTGCCGATAAAACACCTGCCCGCTTTATAACATTCAAAATACAAATTCATAAATTAAAATAAATCGATACGATTTGTGTTTTTGCTCAAAAACTTTAAATGAATATAACAGTTGCAAAATAAATAACCAGTTTTACGTTATGTCATATAGTACTGGCGATTTTGTAAATAGTCACATAATAATAATTGCTTAACACTGTAGTAATGCTATTTGAACGCCTTTACGAATCATTAGAAAGCCTGCAGGCCTTAGATTAGGCGCAGTGCTCACATGTATAATTTTATCGAGGTGAGAAAAATATAGGACATCTAAATACTTTTTTTAATATTGTCGTCATTCCATTGCATTTGGAATAGTAAAAATATTCTTAATGAAGAACTCATATAATTCGTAAATCATTCTAAAATTAAAATTACAGCTATGTTGACCGACAGTAAAATGTACAATTTTTGTTTGAGGTAGGTTTAAATTTTTAAACAAAAAAAAAGATTTAAATTGATTGTGATGATTTCATATGGTTTTTTTTAAATGAGTAAAAATTGCACCCAAGTATATTTATATATATCATAGATAACCTAAAATTTTATAGGCTAATTTAGATATGTAAATCATATTATAAATATGGCAGAGCCCAAAAGGAAATGGGGCTTTAAAATGGATGTTTATTGAGTAATTTACAGAATAAATCTTTAACACTACATAGATATCTTTAGTTTGGGGTCTTTATGGATTCTTTATTAGTTAAAATCAGATAAGAACCAGACATCTATGTAAATTTTCTCATATACTATTAAATTTTTCTGCTACCATGATTTTCTAAAAAATATGAAAATAGTTAGGTGCAGTATGTAGACTTATTCTATCTGATGTCAGCATTAAAGAGAATGGTGCCCTTAGATGGTGCACCATCAATATTTACTTGGCCTTCTGTGACAAAACCATTATTCATCATGGGTGCTTTGATCTTGTGCAAGCTGTTTTTGATGTCATGCAAACAAGTCATGACACTAACTTAATCAATTAAATCAAGAAATTTTACAAAAATCCCATAGAAACTTTTTGTTTATTATATACGTATATTATTTAAGCTCTGTATAGGAAGCGGATATGGCAGAGAAAAGGAAGAGAAGTTATTGATACATGAATTAATGTTTGTTTTCTCTATGGGATGATGTAGTGATGAGATCTGATGTTAAAGTGAAGTTCTAAAATTAACCACATAAAAGTTGTTGACTAAATTCTTCGCAGATGTCTGTGTCGGAGGAGGAAGGTGTAGGGTCTGAGCGGGAAAGCCGACCTGTGGTGGCGGCAGCACGGTCTCTTGACTTTCGCTGGGCACGTGTGGCTCCTCTTAAAGCTCTCCGTTGCCCTTCTGCTGCTGCGCAGCTTTACAACTGGATGGTGCGTAATGGTGAGCTCCGCTGCATTGCAGACACCTTTGCCGTGAATGATGCTGGAGCGCCTGCAAGGAAGGCTGAAAATGGAAAATTCTACTGTGGCCTTAAGGTAGCTGACAGATTACTATATTATGTACTTGTATTCTTAAATATTAGTTGTATTGTGATTTTTCGATAGTTCACTGGCAACAGCATTATGATACACTATGTATATACAATGATACACCTTCTTATAAGTTGAAGTCGAACAAAGAAATACAATTCTAAATTATTTAAAACTGGTAAACTTCTGTATGTGATCTCACTGTTTGCGAACCGGGTTTCGTTTACCAGTTTTAAATAATTTAGAATTTAAAATCAATTTCCATCAAGCACCA
>JAGVSQ010005918.1:0-17041 GCA_022683975.1 Rhyacophila evoluta
GGTACCATACAAACAAAGAGAATCGAATGACGCCCCAAAGGCGTCATCAGGGTCTTTACAAAGAATCTATTGACGCCCCAGGGACGTCTTTAGCAGCGAACGTGTTAATACTTGGAAGCGAAACCAGAATTCTAAATAACATTTTCAGTGCGGAATGTTATAGATTTCAAATAGTTTTGATTTATGAAATGTTTACTTACTCTGGTTCTTGGAATCCAGCTGGAAGATCCACTTCCCGCTTGTTGAGCTGATGATTGAGAGCGGGGCCTAATGAACATCTCACCGAGAGGAGCTCTCGACCTGAGTCCGTCTCTACCACGACTTTGTGGTAAAAGACTCGTTTGCCCTAAAATAATATATGAGAGTTTCAGACGTGGTATTAATAGTTTATTGATTTTGCCATCGGAAAAGACAAGAAAGTGGGCGCTATTCCTAAATATTTATATGATCACTGAGTCGCACTTGAAACATCTTATTCACTTAGTAAACACCCATCGATAAAGAAATGTGGTATTTATTGGACGGTAATTTAACAACATTTTTGGTATTTGAGTTTTCAATCTTCCAAAGTTTTTGGAAGCTATTGATCCTTGGATAGTTCGGATGCTGAACACATAAAGTGCAATGATAATCTACGTAATTAATCTTTCTTGAGTAATGGATTGTAAAAAACATATGTATATTATTTTGTATTTGTGTTTCTGACTTTTGAGTCATGATTTGAACAGCTGGATAAAAAATTACATTTTTCCATTTGTATTTAAATGCACGCAGTCGAATGAGTGAAAAACAATTAATTATTAACGTTATTATGAAACTATTAAGACTACAGAGTTGGGTGTAATTTGCTTTTAGACTGTATGGGCTATAATTACTATAAGTGACGTGACTTTTTGGGAGTATCAAATCAAATATAGAACTCTTCAGGGCCCCGCAGTGTTAATATACAGATTGTGCACCACACAGGGCGACTAGATATGATGGGCGCATTTTTATAAAAAAATGAAATAAATTAAGCAGAATTTTCTGCGTGCAATGATATTTACTTAATTAAAATAAGTATACAATACAGATATAAGATTTTTATATAAAATTCTTAGAAAAACGATAGAAAGTTACAAATGTGGAACTTATAAATCCGATAAAATATGTAAGCAGATAGTTGAAAAAACTTTTTGCATAAAGACGACTCAATGGAATTCTTACTGCCGAATTGCTTTCTATGTGAAAATAAATCGAAATATTTTTACCGTGGGCTGATGCAGTAATCTGGTAACGCCACATTTGTGGACATCGTCAAGGTCCAGTCTGAAGACAGCTGATCCGTCTTCTAGTGATGGCGCACAGGCTTCGTAACCTGAAAATCCATATTTTTAAATTAAAATATCCAGCAATTATTCCCAGATAGTTCATTCAAACGACTTGTAAATGTATGGGGCTGTATTAATTTAAAACTACCAAGAGCTCAATATAAAGACATGAGACCAGTGGTAGCTTATTAATGAAACATACTATAAAACTTTTAGGTCATCTCCGAATCTTCAAATCTTGCGAAAAGATGTTCTTTAAATTGTGATGTAGTGATTATATATGCTGCATTTATGTGTATTACATTTATTTATAACATGTGATTGCGAATAAAGCAAATGAAAACAGTGTCGAATGATGGCGAATGAATATAGCTAAAAATAATAAAATGTTCGGTATTTGAATTTTCACAAACCTTTCAACTGGTCCAAGTATGCCCTCTCTCCGTTTGGATCGAGCGGTACAACAACTGTCATGCTATCTCCTTTGCAGTTAACTTTTGCCTGTTTACCTGTAGGAAAAAAGATAATAAAATATTTATGAGTTCATGGATGGGATGATCGTTTGGCATATCCATATAAAGACATCTCTCTTGGAAAAATACCATGCTAGATTATGATGAGATAAACACGAATAAAATGTCTGTGAAGAACTGTGAATATGTGACATTTAAGTGAAATAGACATAATGTTCTTTATTGGCGAATACACACTACATAATATAAAAAAGCTAAGTAATATCCGATTGGCTATGTATAAATTGTATTTGTGTTTCCAGTACTTGGTAAATCGTGTATGCAAAACTTACAATCTCAATGAAGGTTGGGATTAATAAAAAAGATAAAATATTACTCTCCATAAGGGGATGAAAAGAAAAAAACTCCACTGTTCATATCAGGATCATTAAAGTGAGCATCATCTTACATAATATCTATTAAAGTTTATTTAAACTCACATATTCATAGAAAAGCATTAGGATAAGTAAAATAGAATACCATCATCGATTTTATTTGATTTTGCGCGATATTTCTTTGGTGGTCAGTGGGGTTTTTGCTTGTAACTCCTTAATATGGTAGATGTCACCAAGCCGATGAGATGGTGAATGGGTTTTTTTTTAATATTACCCAACTAGTACTCTTAACAATTCATACTAATAACTAATACGACTCCAGTCAACACAAGAGTATAAATTCGCTAAATAATTGAGAAACCGAGAGATTACTTAGCAGTGGATCGACCAAGGGTGATATCAATATTTAATGGTGTAGTGATCAACCAATCAATGCGGAATCACTTTTTAAAACTTCCACTTTCCCGAAGGACATTTTCAACATTTCAAGAATAACGGTTTCGTAATAGGTATCGAAGCGCGCGGAGGCCTGAAAAAAGTCACGGTCGCTGACCTGGTGTACTCGCCCCCTACATCACTAGTATAAGAGATGTATTAAGCAATAATATTTCCTAATTAAGCTTTATGATAGTCCAAAACTAAGATTTATTTTTGGATCAGGATATTAACTGCAATTCCATGAAATGTCTAATAAAGAACCGACGCAGAAATGAGCAAGCGTTGATTTGTTTTGGTGTTAATTTAAACATTATGTATACCTTGGAAGTCTGCCATTAACGCGGATTTTATGGACGTTTAAAGTGCAAAGCAGATTAAAAGATACTTGAGTTCTTTCGAGGATGATTTTATCCGAACAACAACATTAAAAATATTTCAAATTTAAAAAAAGATCGTTAAGACAGTAGCTGGAAGACTATTCAAGTCATTTGATTGTAAACGCGGACATCATTCAAATATCAATTTATATATTATATATTACATGTCTCTATAAAACATTGGCTTCTATGTGATTTTTTTATGTTTTTTTTCTTGTATCTTTTGCATATCCCTCGATAACTGAATGTTTCCCATCCATCAGACAGGTATTTTGAAAAGACGAAAAAAAACGATGAGTAATGAAAATATATAATTATAATTTGATGGTAAGTTAATTTTGTTGATAGCTGTTTCAGAAGTGATACCATTATAGATGGATGTAACAGAAACATTCATCGATAGATGTAATTAGCTTCTATAATTGTAGTTAAATATGAATAACTATTCTTCCGGTAGAATAGAGGTTAGCGTGCACGCACAGCATCCGTGGAATGTATGTTCAACTACCACATCTGCCGGATTTTTAAAAATCCAAAAATCCAGGGCTGGTTTGGACTGAGCAATTGTTTGATAAACAATCTGTAAAGCCATGTATTTGGTTATGCAAACATGTCATGCAAAAATTATGTCTACTGAAATTGTAATAACACCCGCCGGTCCTTGAAGGTAGCTTCTAGTATATAATGAGCAGAAATTTTAATAGCATTTCACGTTATTCAAAACACGGTATACGCCTGCATAATCGATGCAGGGAACGTGGTAGATGATAGCAAAGAAATAGTTAGAGCGCCGGTCTTAAGTTCGTAAATAGACTATTAAGTTTCTCAAATTTGGAAATTATTCCGCAGAATTGGAAGCCAAGTTTTTCTCAGTGGGGTGTACACAGAATACAGTGGGGGTGAGAGAATAAGTAAAATCCATTTATTAGGAATAATTTCTGACAATAACGATCCGCAAAAGCGCCACGTGGTGTATATAAAATGCTCTACTAGGAAGCTGAAAATATATTTTTTATACAAGATAGATTACTCAATAATATTTGTTTTATTTTCGAGACATACTTACTGCATATCAATGCAAATCTAATTTTTCTTGGACTATCAACGCGGATTTATATTTGTATTAAGTCATGATCTCTTAAACTCTCGCCTTACTATGGCAAAAGCAACGGCGCTGGACCCCTAGCGTACAATTCAAGTTGTGCGAAATCTACTAGAACCACTGTTGTAATTAGCAATAAAAATCATTAGAAATCAACTAATAAATGTAAGAAATGAAAAAAACGGTGGAAACAGAGACGCAAAATTCCATGGCAAAGATACCATAGACTGAGCACTGCATTCAACTTTTTAGAATGCTCTACTCTAAGATATATCGACGTCATCCAATACACACACGCGCATGCCTGTCCCAGATTTAAGACGAAATAACTATTTCTGTTGATATTAATCAATACTTTTATTTCGTGATCACGTCATTGAAGTTTTACGGGGTTTATGAATAATAGGTGAAGTATGAAAACCTTGCAATATGTGTATTTGGATAAATAAAATAAAATACAAGTAATGGTCGCTCACTATCTATCATACGTTTAAATAAAATAAGTGAATGTGTAAGTTATGTAATTTTCGTAGACTGTTATGAGATTTTCCGTGTCCTTTCAGGCACCGTTTTTTCGTTTACAAAAAAACCTATAAACGCCACTGCGTATAGGTACTGGTTATGTTCGTGTTACAACGCGTAACAGTAAAAATATTAGTTTAATAACCCTGTAATGATACGGCAATTTTATTAGCGTTGCTGTAGGTCCATTGTCCGCCCTGACCCGCGCCTGGGAATGCCTTCATTAGCGCTAGCAACGTTTCGGAAGGTCATCACACTACAACTTCCTGCCGCGGCATTGTTTTCGACAGGATGCCCATAGATTAATAATGACCACGGCTTGTCGAGGAGAACCTCGACCGACGCCATAAACTACCATTTGATTGACTCTATAAAAACGAAATGAATCGGCAAAACGCGTTTGAAACATGCTTGCCGATTTGCCATATCAATGAAGAAGTTGAATGTTTGGTATGTATAATTTTTATAAATTTATCGTGATTAACTTTCCCCATCGAACCTTTTATTTAAAGGCATAGTTTAATCTAGCCATTGTTTTCGATGAATTTATTTCAGATATTAAAAGCATTACAAATGATAAGTTCATGCGTACACACAGTTTCCTTTAAACGCATTATCAATATGTTTGCTGGTATCCTGAGAAATTTCAGCGCTCCTTTTAAGGTTAAATTATAAAACAAATCATAAAGAAACTAAAAATATAGAAATTAGTTTACTATTTAAAAACATATCGTTCACTACAATAATAAACTGAGCATCTGTGGGTGGCGTTAAAAGTGTCTCTCTTATATTATATAAATGAACCTCCCTTTTTTCAACTTAAAAACGTCGGATTGACGCAACATTTCATTTATTATTTCTTTCAGAAGATTCTTCATGATGCCCCTAAGACCATAGCATTCATGGTAGCTGCATGCTTTGCCGGCATCTTGAGCCGGCTCTGACAAATATAATATACGATTATAGAAAACAAAGTGAATCAAGTAAAACCAGAATTTGAGAAAAAGAAGAAGGAAGATCTACTAAAGGTGTTAGACAGATCTTAACGGGATGTATGATCACTTTAGGTATACAAATCTATGAAGAATCTTAACAAATTGTCTTTCACGAAGATAAATTGTCAATTTTTTGCATATCCAAAAACTGAATTCTTATGTACCTACCGGATTTGAGCCCGTGGCATACAGTGTCGAAGTGCATGCGTTTTCCAATTCGATCACCGACAATACAAATAGTTAATAACATTTTAAATAGTGTAGTCCAGAAGGGAGGAACTTTTAAATAAGCCGCATTCAAGAAACATGCATACATATATTGGTACATTGTATTATAAATGAACGAAAGCAATGAAGCCTCAAGGTCGCACTTGAAGACCTAAAATGCTGTAGGTTACCTAACCCTGGTCTAGTTACTAGTCACCTCGGCGTTTGAGTCGCGGGCTTACCATACGTAGGTCATGGATTGAGAGATTGGATGAAATTCCATCTACGTAAACGAACTTTGTAAATATTTTGTCTTCACATCATGAATATATATATTCTATACTCCACATCCGTTGTGGAAATTGTTAAAAAAACACAATACAAACTTATTAATCTGCAATGTCAACAGCAAAATAATGATTGAAATTTAAATGAAACATAATAATTTATTTCAACAAGCCACCTTTATTTTAAAATGCTAAAAAGTTAATTAATTTCGATTGTTTTCAGATTTCAAGGACTTTTTTAATAGAAGAAAGAAAAAGGCACAATGACGAAACAATATTAAGTGATGTCACCTTATCTTGTTACTTTAAAGCTGATGAGATCACAAACCATTGAAATTAGTCACGCAAAAGTAAAATCCTGATTAAATAATTAAAACATTTGTTTGATATTGGAATTCAAATTAACGGAACAATATTGATAGATGTCAGCTATTTAAATTGTATTAGTATAAATGTCATATCCGAGGCCGATTTGATAAGCGTACGAGTTTTGGTACTGGAGGTAGAAGGTTAAAATATAAAAAGCATGGCACGGATAATCTATTATATCGTCATCCTGATATTGCTAAACAGTGCGTGGCTAAACATCTATTATATTATCATATTTATGTAAATACATCAAATTCAGTATTTGTTCATTCACGTTATTTTAATTTAATTTAAGTAGTAAGATTAAATTTTGGGAGGTGAATATCTTCTAATCGCATTGATAATGGTGAAAAGTATGCGAATATAACAAGACAGATTTCAGACGATAAGGAACGAAGTTCTTCACTTGCCTTTAAGAAATTCACAGCGCCTTATGTCTCATTCTATAATTAGTAAGTATCAGTTTCACGCACAATATTCCAACCAAAGTGTTTCTGGGATACTATCAATATTTATTTAGAGAATTCACTTCATTACGCCACAGTTAATGCCAAAAATGACATGAAAACGTCACGAACAAAGTAATTTTGATCAATCAGCAGCAGAACTTTTGTAAAATTGTAAAATTACTCATGGCAGTTTTTTCTTATAATTTATGTAGTGTTTTGTTTATAATAAATTGTACCAAAGAAAGATTACTAGAAGATAATTTGATGGTAGCGAATTTTAATAGTTATTTAAGGGTTTATTATTAATAATATCACTTAAGTTTAAATATTGTCTATCACTGTCCAGACAATTTATAGCCGTGTCCTTGTTTGCGTTCGATTGAAAGTGTTGGTAGGTTTAAACTTGTACGGGATGGTTATAATATTATATTATATATAATATGCTCAAATGGAAATCGTGAAACAGTGAATACAAAAAAGTAAATCTGACGGGAAATGACGTCAGTGTTGTCAGCAAGCAAGCATAATTTGCAGCCGCCTTTTTCGAATTTAAGCGCTCAACAGAAAGATTCGATAAACTGTAGAGCCTCTATAAAACGAACAAAATATCCGCAATGAAGTAAAAGTGCAAATATTGGAAAATAGTTGTAAGATTTTTTCCATTAATATAGATTTAAAAGTTCCGAATACGGAATGATACTGAATTAGTTGAAATTTTTTTTTATAGTAATTAGGAGTAGATAGCAGACGAATATGAAAAAAACAGCTGATTTGTGCAAACAAAACTTGGTTATCTTCTTGAAACTTCACTGGCCATTTATGTTCTTATGTATTATAGAAATATTAAAGTACATCAGTCACCCGCATTAGTCCGTTATATCGAGGTTCTAATGTACTGTCGTTTGAATGGATTATTGGACGTGAGTGACTTTCATCCAGATGTTAACATCTAAGTTAAGGAAGACTGCATTGATTGCACGACTTCACATGAATTAAAAAAAGCAGTTAACATAGTTAATAAACTAAAACACGGATAGCTAAGAAACAGAGTCATTTATTTAGTACCACTAAGCATAGACAATGTAAAGAGATTAGAGATTGACCCAAAAACCGTGTTTTAAAGTTTCTTAACGGAGTGAAAAATTCGTTCGTGATTTTTATACACTCACGAATTTTCACTTTAGTGTTTTGAAAACAATACTGTATTATAATAATAGAAAAAGGCAGATAATTTTATGGCTATAGCGAAAAAACGTTAAATTATGCGTTAAAATTAGGTTAATAATTCCGCTATTATTCATAATAAAGATACGGGCACATAAAATAATTGTAATTATCTTTTTTATTACTGCAGTCATGTGTATTTTTTAATTTTAAACGAAGTCAATGTTATATTGTACAATCATACATGCAATAATAATGAAATGATATTTATAAAAATACTAAAAATATATTATTTAACATTCAAGTATGATCTAAATTTCTAAATAACAAAACATTGTATTGGATTACTGTATTCATAATAATTTTTAAGGAGATTAAAAAAATAGGGAGAACATATGGAGTCTACTTAAATACTTTAGACCAGCTTAAACACATTTAAATTTTGATTAGAAATTACTTTTAAAACATATTTAATGCCTGGCGTTTTATCAATGAAACCACATACATTTTAGAAATATTATATTATCCGGCTTACTAGTTTCCATAAATTACGAATTGTGTAAATGATTAAAAAAACATGCAAAACAACTGGATGCTCAGCAGGTTGAGCAATTGGTTGATGATCAGTACTCTTGAAATATCTGTCAAGATTGTGGAGATCCGACTGCTCCATTTACTAACCAGACATTTTAATGTTGTGGATATATATACTTTGCTTTACTTTCTCCTCCACTAAGCGCCTTATAATAATTACGCGAACGTACAACGTGGTGTAACGAATGTGAAACGCTTTTCAGAGCGCCAGAAGTATTCCAGAAGCAGCATTCCAAGAGTTTGGTTGTCCTAGACTAGACTATGCATGATTATCATTGTGACGTAATTGTTTTCAAGAGAATTACAGATAAGGTAATTACTTGAATGTTTTCAAACACTACCATTTTTAAAACATGTTTTTAAAAGCTGTTAAATTTAAATTAATTTAATAACACTAGATGTAATTATTATGGAATTCACTGTCAATGTCTGACTTGAAATCAATATTTTAATAATAAAAAAGACATTCTCTTCATGTATATATATATACATATATACAAAGTATAATTATGCCACTTTATTATGAAGAAGGACCAGTTTTTATCAGATAAAAATGCACATCCATGGAATTAAAACCGGTCCAATAAAGTGGAATATTATACATTTAAAGAGTATATGTTTTCACTTTAAAAATAAAATAAATTAATAAACAATAGATTCCACTAGATAATAAGAGTTTATAACAATTAAGAATTTGATTGAATGTATATTTTATTTTCAATTACATAATGCATTTTACGAATAAGTTTTTTAAGTAATTTGTTTTTTAAGATATTAGTTTTTATAAAAATAAAATCGCCACTGTAGCGTGTAACATTTCTAATTATTTTAAGAAAATAATTTAGAAAATGGCAGAGCATTTATTTTTACAAAACTAGTATTTTAAATTAACAAAAAAAATATTATATTGAAACCGATATGTTTTCAATTAATAAAAGCTTATAAAATACAATATCTATTAGAAGATGATTTTACCAACGTATAGATAATCTACTTGTTTATTTATATGAAAATAACTATTGTAGAAAAACGAATAATGGTTGTTTATCTAGTTTTATTTATCTAATACACTATAATAAAAACATCTTTACCTTTTTAACCTCCTAATCTTGAAGATGTCGTCAGAAGTCATCGAAGTAACTTATTAATAGCTCATATTTATATATTTATACTGCAAAACAGAAAATAAATTTGTTTCTATCCGTCTGTCTATCACAAGAAATCCTCTCAGACGGTGAAAAGTAGCGACGTTAAATTTTCACATGTCATTTTGATTGCCATCAAAGCTAAGCAAAGTATTTTAATTTAAATTTTTGAAAACATCACCGATGGTCAAAAAGAAAAATATTGTAATAAATGTGTAATAACAGAACGAAACAATATAATTTTAATAAATAATGAATCCATCCCAGGAAAAGCAGGATAATAAAGGTAGATAATCAGTATCAGTGACGATTTTGGAGCAGGCTGCTTCAGGCGCATTAGTCCAGAGGGGCGCAAAATATTATTGAGGGGTACATGTAAAGTATTGACAATGACTATTTTATATTAATGTCCTGCCCAAATGAGAACTGTAAGTTTCGTGCATTATGTAATCCATATGTTTCATCAGATAAAAAAAGCAACGATACGATAAAGGTAATGGACTCTATATAATCTGTATCATGTTGGCCCTTTGGTGGCTGGATTGTCAAACGCGAGTGCTTGTAAAACACTCACACACACACTACTTGTGCCAAACGTCGTGGGTACTGGTTATAAATACTGTAGTTGCAGAAAAAATATAACCTTACGATGTCGGACGGGATTTCTTATGAGGTTGACTATTTATTCCATTGAATAACTATTTGTCAACATATATTGTAGAGATCTAACATCTAAATTTGGCATAATGAATAAAATGATACATGTAGATCACTTAACATAATAAAGTTTTATGAGACAAATAAAAAATGTAGAGATAGCACACGTAGAATGATATTATCACATAATATAAAACGATATAAATTAAAGTATTACATGAATACATTTTTTTTATTCTATCACATTCTATTACCCACCCATGCCTCAGTTAGTTAGTTAGTTAGTTAGTCCAAACGTAAATTCAATTATGAAATAATTGTTTTTGTATTCAGGATTTGATAAAAAAATGATACGCTGATCAAATTATTTATCTTCTTAATAAATTAAATGTTAACTCGATGGCAGTACATGGTAATTAAACATATCTATATAGTAACAAGGATACATACCATTGCACGCCATTTGTGCCAAAGTGATATTTCTCGCGTGAGACGCTCTCAATTGCATTGTTTGGCCACGATATTGCTTGCCATTGTTTTGGCATGGTATTACTTGCATTGTTTGGTAAGATGCTGCCAGACTGCAATGATGTCTTGCTATTAAGATTCGCATCAAGTTACTCACGAAGGTGAAATATCTTCTAAGTGACGAGGAGGAAATCTCGTTAAAGTTTCATTCATTCATGTGCTATTAACTACCAATTAGATTAAACTGACTTAATATTTTATTATTTGATTTGATAAATATATACATTATTTTATAATCATTACTTAAGTATCTTTTTCAATTTGTATGCTGCGAACATGGAGCACTCGCCTCTTCATATTATAAATAACATTTGAAAATTAAAATTTAAACACATGATAGAAGTATGTATACTAGTTGGGTCAATTTTAACAAGTCAACTTTATGTCGTTTTTACCAGGTACTTAACATTCGCTGACCTCCGCTAAAGGCTAACTTATTTGTAACATAATAACTGTGATCATGCTGATAATATTAAAGAAATTATATTATAACCTAAGTTATTTTCATTACTCGTGGCCAGAACAGGATGCTAATCACGTTCTGTGAGAATATCCAAGAATGTGTACAAAACGGGAAGAGTTACTCAAGTCGGCCTGGTCCAACCAGCTGTTGGACCCGTCGGGCCATCCGACTTGGTGCCACAAGGGCGAATCGTATTGCTTTTAAAAAGTTTGCGGCGTCATACGACGGGCGTGATGATCTCTTCACATAAATTGCTTGACCTAATAAGTCTTCTTTTTTTTTGAATTAGCTTTTTTTTATAATTCTATTTCTTTTAACTTCAGCACACTTAAGTGCGTGGCAACCTAATTCTTATGTAATTTATATTTACTCCCGGGACATTGTAAGGAAGGGGCGGGTGGATGGTGGGCACATTAGGTGATACTCTTTATTCTTATTATTTTATATTACATTGATAAGTCGTCGCAAATATCAACGTACCGACAAATTATCGGACGCACCTACTTAAATTATGTTTATGATTCATTGTTAGTCCGATAGATAATAGATATGTAAATGCCAAAGTTAGAAGAGAAGCTTAGAGTGAATCACGGAAGTTACACTTCCTTGACAGTTTCAATTTATTTTTAAAATACGTTGAAGTGTGGAATTATAGAAAAATATGATATGTCAACTGGCAGTTGTTCTCTGGATTGTAGAACTTAATTTTCTACTGAATGTTAACTAACGTTTGATATGTATAATATATAAATCAAACGAAACTGAAAATAATGGATACTAAAAAAATATTCAATTAAAACTACTCACCATAAAAACACTCGTTATCTATCGCATTTTGTGGTGTAATGAATATGAAATCACCTTTGATCTTTTTTGATTGTCTTGCACTAAAGTTTGCGTAAATTATATTATAAGTTCAGTTTAATATGGCCAAGTATTGATCGGAAACAAAATCGTCGAAAGTCACCATGTTTTATCAACATAAAGAATGTCTAAGCGGACAACCAGTCTAACTGACTTTAAAAGTTTCTTTCCTTCAGTTGGCATACGAGATCGCTCCTGAAAGATGTGATTGAAATCTTGAAATATACGATATAATCAAGAATGCGATTTTAGAGGTAGAGATTCGAAGCAAAACGTGTTTTATTATGAACTGAAAAGTCTGGCGTCAATCTAAATGTCTCTGAACCACTTTATATTATATTAAGAAAGAATAAATTGCCACAGCTAAGCAAAAGCCATTACGTTAGGCGTTTTATTGTTTTTTTGTGGGCTAATATAATAGATAAATAGGAAGCATATGTTCAAAGAGCTGCGGCTTGATGATTGTTGCCGTACAATTAAACGATGCTAGATAAAAATGTAATGTAATGAGAACGCGGTGAAAGTTTAGGAAAGGTTGCGAGAAGAGATGAAAATAGGTGTGTGAAAAAATGTATCGTGGGTAAATATTGTTTTAATGAATAGTCACATTTATGTAATTACGTACATTAATACCGACTGATAAACAAAAAGAGAATTTTTACGGGTTTTCAAAGCAATAAGCATGACTATTCTTTGATTTTTATCTTATTTATATCACTGGTGTTAGGCTAATTTAATATTTTTTCTGATTTCAAATATTTACTCAGTTTTGGTAAGACTTCGCTTTTTCTACAGGATGCTTCATAGTTCGATTCGTATATTATATAAAATCGATTAAAATTCCTTTATAACAATAAACTTTATCATTTGGATCAATACTTGCTTTCCCCTCCATCGCCCGCCACGTCTCCACACCCGTTATGGAGGCGAATACCGTGGCGTAACGAATGTGAAGCGTTCTTCAAAGTGCCCTTGGTTGGCGTGCACTAAAGTGTGCGTGATTTCTATTAAAGTTAATTATTCAGTCTCTTTAAAAAGAGACCTTTTCGCTCGCCGTAAGATTTCGATTTTAAAAGCTACAAAATTATCCTTCATATAAACCAAGTCGTAATGTCCGACCGGTCCGATAAATGGTTGAAGAAGATTGGTATACAGACGAGATACAATAGATAATAGTTGTATAAAAATCAACACTTGTTTCAAATGGTTTTTTTATATTTGAATCAATCTCCAGCAGTAATTGTTAATAAGAAATAGTTCATTTTTAATAAAATTGATAATAAAATCTTAGTTTAAATCCTGTACAAATGCATCGAAAAAACGAACAAGCAAGAAAATATTAATCAGAACATTTTAACAGTAGTTTGTAGCTACGAAAGGCTTAAATTATACCAAAAGGGAGATAATTATTCTATGATATATGTGTATGAATTAAAATAGTCTCGAGTGTAATAAATACTAGATATTGATTTTAGGCTCCAATAATAGGAATACGAAATTTTAATCACAAAAAAGTAGGAGTATTAAGTAAGCGTACAGTACAATAGGCATAAGTGAGACGTAGCATAAGATGCCGCATTTTCTAGGATGTAGGATGATCAGGTTAAAACTGTAGTCTAGGATTACAATACTTAAAATTGCAGATTTGAATTGACGGTGATAATTAAATTAAAAAGGGCAAGCAAGATAATGAAAATAAAATGTATGCGAGATAAAAGAATTCGAAGTGCTGTACGATGGCCAGGCACGTCACTACATATGCATGATATATGTTGGCACTGCAAACGATAATTAAAACTGTCATCTTTTGTAATGTGCAAGTATTGTTATTTTCTTGACATAGCGTGATACTCGAGAACAGAGCAGGATTTGTGATTTGTAATTATCTGAACATCTGACAAAGGTTTGTTATATGTTAACAATAAAACTATGATACAAAACAAAAAAATCGATAATTATTTCAATTGTGAAAACACTTATACCGCTTATGCAAGTTTATTTCATAGTAAAATACATAACAGAAATCAAAAGATCTTTAGAATAACTATTTTCACGATTATGGTAATAAACAACTATTAACCGAAAAAAAATATACATCTAACCATCTAATAATAGTTTGTCAAGACACGTTTTCACACTGGGTAGATCCTTAATATACAAACATAGTAAAAAGGTTTATTTTGTAGTATTATATATATCTATAAAGAGCAAAAGGCAAGGCTGGCTTAAAAAATATATATTCACATACTACATTTTTTTTATCATATCTGCATAAACATTTATAAAAGTTATAGAATTGTTAAAACAAGTTCTTTGGCTCTCCTGGACACTTCACTGTATATATTGTAGATGTATCACTTTGCTTCTTAGCTATAGAATTCGATAAGATACATGCTCTTAGATAACTGCTAATTTATTATTTTGTATTAAATTAAAAATGTTTGTCTAAATAGAGACTCAATAAAATAGAAAACAATACAGAAGGTCCAACCAACTCGACCGCCTCTGTCAAAAGAAATAAATTTTCTCGTCGCTGCGATCTGATTACCTTTTAGTTTCGCTCTTTTAATCTACAATCAGATGTGCCTTTTTCACACGACTTTTGCAATAACAACTCGAGTTTTAATAATAAAATCTTTATATTATTATCATTCTCTTGTACGCCTTTTACACACCTCGTAATCACCAGTTACCATGTGACTTTTTCTTATTATCCTTTGATGACAAAGCACTCCTAACAGTTCAAATATTAATAACTTTTCATTCTTATTTTATATGCTATAAAGTGTTTGTTGTTTGCATTTGTTTATTTTTTTACCACCCATTTTTAGTCATGTTAACTCTGAAAGTGGAGCGTATTGATCCTTAATAGTATTCAATTAATATTTTCGACTGATGGTCCTTGATGGAAATTGATTTTAAATTCTGAATTATTTAAAACTGGTAAACTTCCATATGTCACATATGGAAGTTTACCAGTTTTAAATAATTCAGAACTTAATATTATAATAACGATGCGATGAAGACATTTTAGAAGTAAAGTATCATATTATATAAATTTCCACAGCAAGAAGACTTAGTTTGACGTACTTTTCCCATAATAATTGCCCATTTTAACAGATACACAGCCTTGCATATATTTTTAGATTTGAAAAATGATTATCCTTGATGTGATAGCCATTAATTTGTTTTTAAAGTTTATAGTTAGAGAATCGATTCATTATAGTACAATAAGTTGTCACACGTTATCTAAACTTATTTCAAATCAATGTAAGCCTTTTGAAGTGTATTGTATATTTACCACTTTGTACTATATTAGATAAAAATATTAATCAACATATCAACATTAAGTTTGTAGAGAATTTATAAGATATTTCGAATCATCTGTGGGTACCTCAATCGTAAATCTTAAATCCGGAAAATTGGTTTCACTGTTACTAATAATATCTCAGTCTGTAACAACATGATGCTATCTAAGTACCGGTCTGCACGGCAAACAAATTATTCCTAATCAATATTCAGACAATAATTATTAAGCAAATAAAAGTTTCTTTCATAACAATCAAGAAAACTGGATTGTCTTCCTATTTCCATATTGTTTTATAACAAAAAGCAACATGGATTGATGTTACTTAATTTATAAGTAGATAAATATGCATTCATTGTATTGGCATATGAAATACAGGTTTGAAAAACACGAATCAGATTTATGTGATTTCAGAAAATAATCTAAAACAGGATGTCATTATAACAGATAAAATTTACGATCCAACAACATTTTTTTTGCACGACTTATAAACAGGAATTTTGGCAAATTACTTATGTAAAATCTGTTGTGAATTGAAGAAATTTCATCACTAATTTTACATTCAAATTTATTAATATTTTATTATGCATTCCGTTACTTCAGTTTTAATTTAATAATTAAATGTACGTTCACAACAAGAATTTTTTTTAAAATGTAAAAGTTGAACAAAATAATGATTAGAAAATAAAATTAAAACAAAGTATAATTTGTAAACCCAACAAATCTACTGAATGCATTATATTTTAGATAAGTAAAACAAAATATTTCCCAATTCTCTCGATGGATCAGCACGCTTCAGTACCAGATGTCGCTGATGCAAAATCAATAAAAAATATGAAATAGAGTGATTAGCTGACGACTTCAACTCAAGAGAATAATCTTTCGATATGTCTTCTTGTAGATTCATGTGTTTTTTTTGAATACTGGAAGCAATTTGAATAAATCGAGATTGATATGAAATCTCATCTAACAAATGACAATACTCTCGAAAGATGTTGCTGACGTTATTATCTGGTACATATTCATATGCAGATTAAGATCTTTTATATCTAGCAGGAACTGAAGAATTAGGGAGACATCTATTATTTAATTTTTGATTATTTTTCTCATTAATTAAGAAACGGGGACTTACTTATCTTGTCGGGATTAACATAGTATACCAATATTTACTATTATATATATATAATTATAATGACAATAAAAAGTTGTAGTAAATTTTCGCACAACTTTCGAAATATTTTTGATACTTGAAATAACTTGACAGTCATAAAAAATTTGTATAGTAACAAAATATATTATAGTTGTTTCGTCATAATTACACACAATGAATAAGAGTAACAAACTATATCTTGTTACGGTTGTCGAAATGTTTATAGAGTCTGGTAATTTATATATATATAAATATATATTAATACA